>JAHWFP010064020.1:0-21984 GCA_023313725.1 Lithobius niger
ATTTCCTATCCAGCCTTTATCCATGATCTATCTAACCCTACTCCGAATTGGAGTCGGTGATAATCAATCCCAACCCAACCTTTATACATCCCTACCCAATCCTATTCCAACCGGAATAAGAATCAGAATTGGTGTTAGTCAATCCCCTATTCAACTCCTATCCATCCCCTATCTAACCCTATTTTAATCAGAATCAGAATCAGCATGCTCTGTGCACGTACCTTAACCATACCAAGCACATTGGGAAATTTGTATAAAAAAAAATCTCGGAAACATTTGTAAAATGACAAAGCTGTCGTTATTAGATTAATCTAGCCAGCACAGAATCATGTTAAAATGTAATTAAACTTGAATTATTCTATCTATAAATAACTGTTCTCTCGCGTTGAGTTCTTAGAAAATAATTCCTCAGAGCACTTTTCAATCGGAATTCATAACAATTCGGTGTTTGAGCTGCAGGTGGAAAAAGAAATTTAATAAAAACTGCTTTTGGATTCTCCCATCTATTTTTAATATTCCAAAGGTCACGAAGCATACACCGCGAAGAATTCACACTTTAACTGTGGAGTTGTAGCCTCTAAAGTCTACAAAGGAATTTGTGATCAATATTTTTTTTACCTTTTTTTTTCTCTTTGGCTTTTCTTTCCAAGGTGTCTGTTCGGCCATGTCTGGAGACACGACAAATCTCACGAACTAGACATTTTGCACTTACAACTGATTATTGTGACTACAGCAATAATAATCTGAGAAATAAGAGAGAAAGGGCTTCTACCTTGATAAGGAATCAAACCCTATAATTATCAGAAATAATAACTGTAGTCCTGATAATTTTAGAACTAATTTTTAACAATAAAAAGAGGAACGTACTATAATGAGCACGGGTAGCGGCGACTTTAATGACCGCGTGGTTGTATACGATCGTTCAGAGCTGGCTGGCATTAAGAAATTTTCTTACTATTTCTTGAAGACATGTTTGGATGCGATTCATCAAATTTCACAGGGTTACACATTCTCCAATAATGATCCACGTTCCAAAATACGGAGTTTTTTTGCTATGGAGGGTGTCCCCTTTCTATACCTGAAAGGAAATTCCATGGAAAGTGTCGCCATTACTAATCACGGTCACGGTAATGACAAGGTGCACTTTTTTCTATGAAAGATTGGTAGTCTTATAAAATATAATAATGAAAACAATGCCAGCTAGTATAAGTATGGCTAACAGAATATTAAAGAATGCCGCTAATCCTTCACAGTAAAGAGAGGGCAATGGGCCATGTGGGCTGATGGTTACCACGACTATTTCATACTCCAGAGGTCCCAGGTGGGAGCCTGATCTCAGCAACCTCAGGGATTTAATTTCAGGAAGAGAAAGGCACAGTGATGCTCCGTGCTCATGTCAATTTGTAACCGGCTATTTACGTATAGCAGGACGCAACACGAGCCAACACTCGTGGTGTGCCTTGCCGTTACATACACCTGCTTGTGCACCCTGCTAACTTCTTCCTAAAGCAGAAGTTGGCCAAACGCCAACAGCCAGGTAACGAGCCGGCCTCACTGTTCAACCAGTTGGGACTGGATCGCACCTGTTACCAGTCACGTGACATAAAGCATGAGGCGACTCCCGATTGTTAACCAGAGTATAAATGCTGCGATGGAGAGGCCAGTTGGTGTTGGAGAGACGACTGAAAGGTTGTTCTCTGTTGACTCTGCTAGAACTAGACCAAGCTGCAACTTGAGTTTAGTGCCTAATATGAATTACTCTGTGCACAGACCCTTAGCTGTGCAGTTAGGGGTGAATTGGGTTTAAAAAGCTTTGCCTTGAAATCAATCGTCCACTCCCTCAGTAGTTACAAATTGTGGTATGCTAAACATCCTAGGAATCTCCGATTGAAATTACATAGCAAAATGCAGCTGGGAGCGTCATAAGTAGGCAGAGGACGAAATCTGCGAAGAAGCCATTGGCCTACTATGAACAAAACATATTCAACTGAGAAGACGGTCAACTGGTCCGAGGGTGACGGACGGTTAAAAAAAAAAACGGAATTCGCCTAATAATCAGACCCAGTCGCTCACACTGACCAAGTGACCGTAACAAAAAATGGAGATTAAAATGAAGAGCATGGTTTTAATACGAGTGTTGAAATAATCCACTGTTTTTAAAATGAGAATTTTTGATTTCTTTCCGCAGAATGAGCCTTTCTACTCAGTAATTATATAAATCAAAGGTTTACTCGACAAAGAATGGTCACTGACAAACTCTCACATTTTGAGGAGAGGAAGCGATTTGCTTTCATTAATCTCGTTATGCCCATATTAGGGTAATGACGTCATCTTCGTTAATTGTCGGACTTTTACGGAAACACGAAGCTGCTTCTCGTTAGGATTCGGAATACTTTACGTTTTAACTTCGTTTACGAGCGCATAGAAATGAGGTTAGTCGCCTTAAATACAAAATAACCAACCGGGAAGCAAACGAAATTGTACATAGGATGCCAAATGCGATCGTTTTGCGGAAAGAAAACAAAAAATGTTCACACCGAAGGCCACTCGTGCTTTTATGATACCTATAATTTGTGTGTTTTAGTACCTCAACTTCTTTCCAGCAAATGTAGCACTCAACCCCATATCCTCGAACTTCGGTTCGGGCTCGGGAAATTAAATCTAGAAAGGAGTTTCGTGCTAAAACACACAAATTATCGATTTTATACAAGGACTTGGAGTATAACAGCCGAAAGTAAATTTCTCTCTCAGTAAATAATTCTGCAACAACTCCCGAAAGCCATCTGGATTTAAAGAGGGATGAGGGGCCGGGAGGGGCGTGGGGAATAGGGATTAAAAAATAACGTCTAGTTAGACCAAACCAACTCTTTTAACTGAGCATGAAAGAAGTTCCAAAGAATGCTACATAAAAACCGATTACAACCTCTAATCGCCTCTAATCTTTTTAAATATCGTACGATTTTTTTTTTAAAGATTAGTTTTTAATCGCATTTCTTAAACAATCCTGAATTTTTTAATGCCGATGAAAGCATGAGGCCGGGGAAGGGGAAGGCAAAATGAAATCCACATCTGCATCTTCTCTGCTGAACTTTACTCTTAAATTTATTTCTTACTGTTCGTGTTGTAAGAATGGACAGTTTTTTTCTTCTTATTATTTCACCGGGTCGGGCATGGTCACAGCCACAAATCAGTAAGCTAACCAGGTACCACATCTTAGCTCTTCCAAGCCTATGCTGACCCTGGCGGTAGTTGCGGCTACTAATACCTCTCGTATTGCTTTGTTTCCGTGCAGCTTCGTCCACAAAGCATTAGCAAAGGCGTTAGTAGCCGCAACTCCCGCCAGGGTCCACGTAGCTAAGATGAGCTAAGCTGTGGTAACTATCTAATCTGCCACCGCTTCATTCAGGTTACCAGATCAGTCCGAGTCAACCACTTTTCGGGTAATGGAATCGGCAAAAAATGTGATCTGGACCAAGTTTGCTATCCGGGGGAGAGTTGCTAGTCAAACACATAAGCCTACATAGAATTTTTCAATTTTGACGAAATCGTTGGCCGCGTCGTGTGCAAATACGACAAGGCTAGTGCGTCAAAACTAAGTCATTCTCTACGTTCGTGAGTTGTTCGCGAGTTGCTGTATAGCCGCAGTTGTTGTTTTCTCACAACTTGATTGGTTCCTCGCCAGAACTGCAATAAACGCCTAAATGAGGAAAGAGTTATTTTTTTATTCAAATAAAATACAGTAAAGAAATGTAACATTTATTTATAAACCCACGCGATCCTGTTCCATAATAAACTATTATCGAACTATGGACGGACTATTTCTAATGGCGGCAGAAGACATCTTCGCGTCGAAGTGATTCCCACACATTTGTGACATACAATTTATCACCACCGTAACAGATTGATTGTTCCGTTGTCTGAGCACGAACGCTTTACTTCCGTTGCTGTCGAATCTTTATTTTTTATGCGATTCCTTAACACTTTTTTTTTGGGTGTAACGAAATTCTGGTAGTAGTTGGGGCGAAAAAAGCCCTTCAATCAAACGGATTGGCGTTTGGACAAGCTTTCACGGACAAGTGCCAAAAAATAGGTTTACCACCTTTTTTGGCTGTTTTTTTCCCCTCTTGTTCCTTTTTTACTTTTTTTGATGTGACGATTGATTTTCGCACTGTCGATAACGGAATTGGCACGTGATAAATCGACTGCATCTCATCCGCTTGTTACCGCCCAAAAAACGAAATAATTAGGCCGCCTTCATCCAAGCCGGGAACCCTTGGAAGGCTGGTTGGTTTGATTCGAGAAAAATATTAAAGGACCTGATTTGTGTGCGCTTACTATTTATTATTGATCGATTCATTCCAGGTCAGTTAGGTTTAGGCACATTCAGCATGGGTGAAAAGTGCGGCGCAAACCCCACTCATGCTTAGAACTATTTTTTTCAAGATTGATATAGGGATTCGGTCAAGACAATATGGGACAGAACCGACGAGAACATTTTGAGGCAAAACCGAGACGGAAGAGAAATTTTTCAGGCAAGATCGAGAAGGAAGAGAATTTTTCCAGACGGGACCGCGATGGAATAAAATTTTTCCAGAAGAAACCGAGACGGAAGATAATTTGTCGAGAAGAAGACCGAGATTAATAGAATTTTTCGAGACGAGCCAGAGATGGAATAGAATTGTTTAAAAAAAATCAGTCACGGAAGAGAATTTTTCCAAAAGAACCCGCTACGAAAGAGAATTTTTATAGAAGAAACCCGAGATGTAAGAATTTTTCAGGAACAAACAGAGACGGCAGAGAATTTTTCGAGACGAAACCGAGACGGAATAGAATTTTTCAGAAGAAACCGAAACGGAATAGAATTTTTCAAGACGAACCGAAACGGAATAAAACTTTTCGAGACGAGACCGAGAAGGAAAAGAATTTTTAGACAAACTGAGACGGAATAGAATTTTCCAGAAGAAACCGAAACAGAATAGAATTTTTCGAGGCGAGAAAGAGTCGGAAGAAAATTTTTTGAGACGAGACCGAGGTGGAATATAATTTTTCGGACGAGACCGAGACAGAAGAGAATTTTTCGAGAGGAGACCGAGGCGACATATGATTAAATGCTACGCAACGGTTTTTAGTCCGGCTTTCCGTATTTCGAAATGTTTAAAATGGTAAGTTTTGCAAATCCAAGGAATTCCACTTTAAGAAAATATCTAAATGTTTTATTCTGAATTTGTGCAACGCTAACTCATTCCGATCACAAAGCCCAACCGCTTTGAGCAATGTTACGCAAGTGTCAGTAGCAGTCCGTCATGTTTTTGACGTTTAAATCAATTTTAAAAACTATTGTTTCAAACATTTCTATACGTATTTTCAAAAAAAATACAGTCGGCGCTGACAAAAAGCGTTCTTTAGCTCCAAAAACACCATTCCTGTTTCGAGAATATAAAATAAAAAACACAAGTACAAATAAATAAATTTATTTCCAGATACGAAGGAACTTAAGCCAAATAGATGCGTCGACATCTAAATATTGGAAAAAAAATGAATAACACTAACATAAAACGATGAGAAAAAAAAAGAAGTAAAAACCACGAAAAGATAATAAAGCTACTTTTACGAAATTCAGAATTTAGACCGAAACCTGCTCATTTTAAACAAAATCATGACTTAGCTCCAATATTGCACAACTATTTTTTTTTGCCAGGTTTTTTCTGGTTTACAGAATGTAGCACAGGGTCGTACCTAGTAGGTGATGGGGTGGGGGGGGGGGGGGGGGATGCAACTCCAAACAAGCTTGAAGTGAGCCAAACGACCTTCACTTTTTTTTGTATATACCCTCAATTTTCCTCTTTTTTTTTTAATTTAGATTTTTTTCTAAATCGTAAAAACAAGCATCAACACAGCGATAGTCGAGAGGTAAAGCTTCTCATTTTTCTTCCTTTGCCGACTTCCTATGTCGACGTGAGAAGGTAGTTTGTGATAAAGCGATTTGAATGGGTTTTTAGGCCAATATATGGACCTATACGAGAGGTTTGGTAGGTGTCGCGATCTCTTGACTCCTAGCAACGAATTTGTAAAACTAACACGGTTGCTAATACCTCTCCATAGATGGCGATGTACAGTAAAGCTCGTCAAGTTGATGTGATGTTTTCTATTTGCTGCGGAAGGTAACTGAGACGGCTGTCATTAAGGGGCAAAAATAAAGAAATTGTCGACATTCTAACACTGTGTATTTTAGGAAAATGGAAAGGGGACTAAAGGTTAGTTATTGGCTTGGAGACAAGCCCCTAGCCACTCGGCTGTCATTTACTCGCGGTGCTTGGACTCCCAACAACCCGTCACAAAGTTTGCTTTACGCTCTTCCACAGAGCTATTTACAAATCAGGCGTGCCCATCACCCCGCCCAACACTATGCGGAATTCCCCCCAATTTTTTCAGAATTCCCTTCCCGTCTCTCACCTCCCCAATTTTCAGAAAAGTTATGTGTTTCATAGTATGATTAATTTGGCCCCAATTATTCATACTATGAAAATACAACTTTTTCTAAAGTTGGAGGCGGGATTTTGGAAAAATTATAATTATGTTAATTTAGTGTGCCTTTGTTGGCTTGCTCATATGACGACCTTCTGTATTGTTCGTTTTGTATTGTTCGTTTTGATGATACTAACATTTCGTTTTTATGATTACAAAAAATGGCAATGAGGAGATGCTCTTCACTGGCGCGGCGGGGGCCCCCCCCCCCCCAAGTGGCACCCCTGTTTACAATTGATGCTAGGAAGTGTAGTCCTGGTAGTCAAGGGGTTATTACTGGCTGGCAGATTCTTCAGCCGCCTTCCAAAATTTAGCAAACGCCATACATACAGAGAAAAAGTATTGTAACTCGGCCCCACGAGGATTGGGACGACGCCAGAGGAGCATTCAATAAAGAAAGCTGGCAGTCTTCAAATGAATTCAAAGCCCGATTAATCTAATAAACAGAAAAGAAAAAAAAGTCAATCCGACACTGTAACCTTTCCTCCATCAGCCTAATTGAGCCGTCTAATTTGCTTTCCAATCTTAGTGCTAATCTCATTCAATGTCTCGCTGTTTGAAACTAAAGGGGTAAACAGGCTGGCAATTTGGTGCTGTAGCCGGAATTTGCCAACAGCATCAACAAACGGAGGCCAAGAGTAAATATTACCCGTCCCTTAGCTCCCCTTCCCCCTCCTCCCCTGCTCCTTTCCTTCCCAACAACAAACAAATATCTCTCGAAGTTCGGGCAGAATTGTCTGAATTTTAGTCGCAAAAGACCGACTCAAATGAAAGGAGAAAATATTTCCGATTACTAGTTGTTTGACCTCAGATTCCCAAACTCCACCGCATTTTTCCAAATAACAAAAGCACATACCAGTGTTGGGCATTATCAACAAGTATATCCATGTTTATTAAAAGTCGTTGTATATAACAGAGACCTGACCCTACGATTGGACCACGGACATTGTTATCCACCCAAAACCAAAACTGGTAGAAAAACCCGCCAGTTTCCAAAAACGATCGGCCTTTGAAGGTAGCGATATCATTCAACCAGGGAAAGGCCGCCAAGGTCAATCCTATTAGCCAAGTTAATCGCACCCAATAATACTTTGGACGTTAAATGAAAACTTGAAGATTGCTACAGGGAGTAGCAATCTTCAAGTTTTCATTTTTAACTTTCGAAAATTAGTCGGTACGATTAACTTGGCTAATAGGATTAACCTTGGCGGCCTTTCCCTGGTTGAATGATATCACTACCTTCAAAGGCCGATCGTTTTTGGAAACTTGGCGGGTTTTTTCTACCAGATTTGGTTTTAGACGGATTCTTACTCACTCGTAGATATTAAATAAACTATCGGTAGACTAATCAATAGTTATTAGGCCACATATTCTTGTATTCGACCGAATAATGTTAGGTTAGGATTTCTTAAAAAAAAAAAGCCATCCCGTTAAAAAAAAATAGGTATTTTAAAGTTTAAAATGTCGATCTTATGGATATAATTAATTTTTTGAGATTCAGAAACACGCTAGTGTGTTGCCAGCCAAGATTCAGCGACATCATTAACGTCCGCACTACAGGTAAATATGTAGGAGCATGGAAACCACTATACACTTTACAGTTGCTAAGGCAATTGCATCTTTACAATGAGGCTTATGTCACGATTTATTGTAAAATTTTCATGTTATAAAAAAGGGAACAATAACGATAATAAGGCCTGAAAATTAAATCCAATAGTTGAAAATTGCACAATACCTTCAGTATTATTCGACCGGATTAACTTCGAGCTTGACATTAAGATTTCAAAATACGAAACTTTGAAGTGCATATTTAACAAGTTTCATTCTGGACAGATAAAAGCTTACTGTTGCGTTGTGATTTGTAGGGATACAAATATGGGTCACGTACCCCCCCCCCCCCATTACAAAAATTATCATTAAAAAAAATATTACGAGTCAACGAAAAGTGCCGCATGAAGTACGCCCATCGTACTTGTGTATGAAGCACTGATTATATTTAGCACTGATTATATTTAAGCACTGATTATATATTACGGACAAGTTAATGTGGGTTCAAAAAATTAATAACAGTAGCTGGTCACAAGATTAGTAAAATGTAATAGATCAGTAACTGAGTAAAGAATTAACCAGTAGTTAATACTGACATCAAATTCTGGTAATTGGCCATAAACAAACAAACAAACAAACAAAAAAACAACACAATTCTGATTAGCACAAGTGGCTTACTGTCACTAACCACTCGCATCTGACGAAGCACGATAAAAAAAATGTACCCCGATAAAACATTTAAAATTATCGCGGCAATCGATATTATCTCGATAAAACAAATTTTTAGACTGGAATAACCATTTAGAAAAGAACATTAATTAAAAAAAAACAACCTTAGCTGAAGCGAACCTTCACTAATGCGAATTGTGTGGCACTCGCCATTTGGCCAATAGACATGAATATGCACTTGCCATTGTCCATTGCTTCCTCACCTTGTAAAAACAATTTAGTAGTTGTGCTACTACATAATGCTTAAATACTGTTTGCATTAAACTAACTCTCCAATCAGATAAAGTGGCTAGCAACAGTACGGCACGCTTGGTTGGAGAGCCCTTGGAATTCCGCACGCAATGTTGCAAACCGCTTGTTTGGTAGCTATTACGGTTTCCGACATAGGAGAATTTAAAGTGTCCGCGGCCTATCTTTAGTTCGCCCCAGAACGAACACAGATAATCGATTGTATGTTTTTGGTGGCAGAGTGCCTTGTTGATATCCAAGATGGTTACACAAACAATGGTGGCCGTCGATTAAAGCCGCTCCCTCCAGGAAGATGTAGCCGCTCATAAAATACCTGCAGGACTCAAGATACGCTGCGCACACAATAAGGATCAAGCTTTGAACGATAACTCGATAAATCAGAAAAAGTACGATACGATCATCGACGAAAATGTTTATATTATCGAATTATCGATTATTGTGCCACCCCTAAGCTGACGTCTGGGCATTTCTAGCTTTTGTAACAGTACAAGCGTTAGAACTACCCTATTTAACACTAAGTGACTCAAAGTGGTCATTCATCCCGAAATGACATAGTTAAGGTTTATGTGAAAGCCAGTATTTTAGGCTAGTTGTAGTTTTAGTAAATTGTATACTTTTAAACGACGAAACATGTTTTCGTAATTGATTAAGCTGAGGAGTGTTTCTACGATTCTGTAATACTTTTTTGTCCAAATAATTAAACGTATAAAAACAATTCATGCGCAGAACTTCATAATTCCTACGCTTATTCACTTCTAATATACCATGTTTTTGTTATACAAATCTCGAGTCCTAATGTATTTGTAGATTTTAATTTATCTATTTATCTCTATAAAGATATTTGCTATTTGTGCAGACTTGAGGTTCAAAGAGTTTAACGAGCGTTTAAACAAAGCAAGCTTCAATAATGCCGGCTAATCAGACGTAACAATCACCAAGAGGGCGAGCGGGTTCATTCTTGGCACGGTAGCAAAGAAAAAGGGCGAGCGGCAGACAATGAGAACGGATATGCGGTCTAACAATTAGAAACAAACACAATATTGCTTCAATAATGTTTCTAAGTTGGTTGTGTAACAAACACTGCATGCACGATCGTTACGGCGGGCTTGGTATCAAAACGGAGAAACAGGCAATTCAGCTACACTGCGTTGCCCTACACTGAAAAAGGACATGGGGAGAGAATGGGGGAGGGGGGGTGGGGGGGAGGGGGGTGAATGGGAGCTCGAAGAGAGGAGGGTTCGCTGACTCTTTTCATTTCATGCTCCCCAGAAAGTATTTTGCTCACGCATGCGGGAATCACCTAGACCAGCGTATGTTACGCCGGGGAACAACTAGTTTTAACTATTTTATTTTGTATCTTTTGAATTCTTATTATTTGACAAATAATAATAATAATAATAATAATAATAATAATAATAAAACCAACCCTAACGCTTTCTCTCTGTTCATATATTTTATTTTCACAGCTCATAGCTTTCAGCATGGTATTTCGCAATCTGTTCACTGGACCTATAGTCTTAGCTGCTTTGCTAACACATTAAGGAAGTCATTAAAAAAATTAAAACGCCGACCGGTAAAGAATTATATACGAAGATAAAACGTTTTATGTCTTTTTACGACAATAGAGTAAGCCAATCGGAACCGCAAAATCTTAAGACGACACAAAATCTACGACCAAGTCGGCTTTAAACGAGTTTTAAAAAGGAACTGCGATGTAGGCTATCATGTTATACAAGCCCGTTTGTTTTGTAATTATTTTATGTCGTACACACTACATCCGTCTTCCTCTTTCGAACATCTCTTCGAGTTTGAATCGGAGAAGAACGACACATTCATACATTTGACTGAATGCACAGGTCCAAACTGACCAATAATAATTCACTCTGAAACCTACGCAACACATATTTTCAGACCTAGAGCATCACTACCGCAAATCTAGGGGAATTACGGGAGTGTGTTGCATAACAGGTGCAGCAGAAGGAATACAGCTGTGCTGGCCCTAAGCCGCTTTAGCACCGATGTTTTCGCATCGAATGCCAAACTTTAACTGGAGACCCTAGGTCACAATCACAGCTTTTATACAATCGTAAACAATAGAAACCGGGACCCGGGTTATGGAGGTATATTCTGGACACCTAACTAACGTCCTAAGCACACTCCCTCACACGTGGTACTAATTACTACTTCCACAACCAAGAGCTCTAGTTTAAAAGTTGGATCACGTTCTAATCACCCATATATGGACTGAAACAATTTTAAGCGCTCCAGAAAGATATGATACCCATGTACACTACCTTAAATGTGTGAACCTGCCGAGGTTCGACAAAGTTAAAAATCTCGTACCCCCAAGATTTAGATTTATAAACCCGTTGTAAATCTTGTGCAAATCTTGTAAACCTGTAAATCTTGTGTGAATCATCTCCTTGTGTATATCATTCAATCTGTAAATCTTGTATATCATTCAATCTGTACAATATTGTAAATCACGTAAATCTGGCATGAATCATCTAAATCTTAATTAAAACTATAGAAAATCTTTAAATCCCAGCAAATCTGCATGCAAATCGGCAAATCTGTGTAAATCTGCAAAACGTTACATCTTTAAATCTGCTGCAAATCCGTGTGAATCATGTAAATCATTAAATCTTACTGCAGTCTTTCGTAAACATTTAAATCCCAGCAAATCCGTAAATCTCCGTAAATCCGTTGGAAGATTTAAAGATTTACAAACCTAGACACTTTTTTTTTTTGTCTTTGTCGAACCTCTCTGAACCTGCAAAGCTCTATAAGTATACACCGCTCAAGGTGGGATTATCTTCCGGGGCACCTAAATACTCTATTCTATAAACGTGTTGACCTCCGGAGCTCCCAAGTGCACGCATGAAAGGGAATGTTAAGCCTAGTGAATGTATAACTTTCATTTTATTCCATTAAGGGCTGGCCTTTGGAAATTTTTTTACGCTACAAGATTAATAATGGATTTGCTTATTTTGCTGAAGCTTATCTCCCCGTGCAGCAAAGTTCGAAGATAAGGAAGGAGTCAAAAGTTCAGAGGGAAACGACATTTAAGATTAATGGGAAATCCACTCGGATTATTGCAATTTTTTTTTTTTTTGGACGTGTAATTAGAATTGTGGTGATAAGAACTTTGGTCCGTTCAATCGTAATGTACATTAAGAAATGTAATATTTTTGTTTAGTTTTCTCCAATTCGATGTTCGACAAGCGATTATCGCGATTTAGAATTAAATCAATTCATTTAAAAATAATAATGCACATTCCAACCAGCACTTTTATCCCTGTTCAGTAAATAAGTTTTTGAGCATTTGAGGGCTCCTGATGTTCCAAACTTTGGGCACTTAAATACTGCGTAAATGATCAAGCCTTTCAAGACATGTATTGGGCTTTCAGAAAGTCATTCCATCTTTAACAGAGAGCATTTGGGTGCTCCTTAAGTTACCTTACATTTTATGGAATGCAACTGCTCCGTAAGTTATCACACCTTTAATAAAGGGCACTTGGGTGCTCCTTTAGTTCTCCCACCTTTAATGGAGAGCTATCTTTAATGGTCGCTCCGAAAATTATCCTATCGTTTGTTGAATGCAGTTGGGTGGTCCGTTAATTGCCCCACCTTTAATAGGTATAGTCACTTAGATGCTCCCTAAGTTCTCTAACCTTTAAAGGAGAGCATGCTGGGTAGCTCCGTAAGTTTTTCAAACTTTAATGAAATGTGCTCGAGTGCTTCGTAACTAGTTGAGAGCAAATCTCTACGAGTGTAAACGACGAAGCAACGCCGACTGAGCGAGCAAGCGATATGACAAGTCATCCATGATTAGCACTTGGGTGCTCCGTAAGTCATCCCACCTCTTATGAAGGGCAGTTGGATGGCCCGTAAAGCATTTCTAACTACAGTTATAAGGACATTCCTCCCAAACGCCATTTTTCTCGATCCTCCACATCAAGCTCGGCCCCAAAGTTTTATTTATTTACCTTTAGGCAATCCCTAGCTAAAAATCCGTTCTAAAATGTGGCGTCTACCGTCTATAAGATTTTCTGCTGAATGTTGGTAACTTTATTTACTGCGTCCCTCACTTATATGATGCTTTGCACGCTTACAATAACCATGACGTTTCATCTGTGTGTGTGTATGCAATGCACTAATTTGCTAATAATTACCATGAGATCAAAAATCTAAAATACTAATGCGGTAAAAATTAAAATTAATTATTCCAATAGATCGCCGAAGCAAAACTATAAGACACTAGCCTAGAAAATTATAAATTGTGATGTTAAAATACGAGAATATTCCGGTTTGTAACGACACAATTAATGCGTTCATTCTGGTTCATGTATTCGGCACAATACCAACTGAGACGGTAGTGGCGTTCTTCGCTACGAGAGCGAGGTATATACGCGGATGACGATCAGCGCGTGGCAGTTATAAGGCAGGCGGAAAGTTATAAGGCAAGCAGGGCGTTGCTTTAAGTACACTTGGTATTCATAAGACGTTAGCAATCAAACTAAATAAACTAAAAATTTTATCAACTTGCCGTTTCTAATAACTTCTCTACAATTATTAGCGTACGGTTGGTTGCAAAACCATACACACAAAAATTGTCATTTATATTTTGCGTTTGTCTTCCCATTTTAATAAACACAGATTCCTAGGAGGCTCGTTTACTTTTTGTTCTTTAACAATTATACACGCAACTTTAAACCTCGAAACCCAAACCTCTAACGGCATATATACCCTCGAAACACTCATTATATTGTACATCAATAATTTACGCCCCAATTATTAGCAATCAGCGCTGCAAATCTTCGTCTTATTGGCTTCACGTATTCACGGAATGTTTACTGAAAGCGATCCGAGTCACATCATTAGTTTACAACATAGGATCAAATTACAGAAACTCTGCCTCTGGATATCATGTTCATTTTCTCACTGAAACAAGCTGGAATTCGCCAGAAACGTCTACAGCATTCATGAGATTTCAAATGAATGCCAACATTGGATGTTCGTTTCCTTAAAGGACCCTCCCGCCTCAAGGCATCATTTATGTAAAGCTATCTCACTGGCGTTGAGCTAGTGCGAGTCACGGGGCCAGGGTGAAAGTACGCTATCATTGTCACGGTAACATCCGTCGACCAAACCTGATTTATGACGTTACTGGCAACGGTTTTTTGTGCAAACGGCGAAGAATTTGAAATATTTCGTCAATTATAAAGAGGAATGAATGATTTTCTGATGATTTTGATAAGTTCTTCGTCGTTTGTGAGGAAAACTCGCTTCGGCGAAGTCTCAATTATTAATAGGACTGTGTAAATTCTTCTAAAAAAAATAAACTAAATTGAACCAATAGGGTAGTGACACAACGTAGTATTATTGTATATAACTCTATGGTGGAGCCAGTAACTGGATTAGCTGCAAGGGGCACTGGAGGGGAAAAAGAAGGTCGTCTTACTGAAGCCAATGCTATTAGACTGGATTTCTTAAGCCTATAACGCGCGATTTTTGTTGTTGGAGAAAACAACGTTATTTAAGCCTAAGAAATCCGCTCTCAAAGCACTGTTTTGACTAGAAGTGCCGTTGTTTTCCGTTACATTTTAATCTAGTGCACCTTGTGGCTATGCCCTCCAAATGGTTTCTTGTAGCCAATATGACGTCACTTGACGGTACTCCATAGAAGCCGGTATCGTACCTATAAAGCTATCGTAATGAGCGTCTCCCCACCCCCCTTCGAAACCGCGGGGATGGGGCATAATCACCCACTTTTTTCATCCTACCATTATGTAACTTTGTTACGAAAACAAATTTTCCAGGTGCAGATCTCCATACAGCAGCACAGGACTACAATAAGAGCCCCATTCCAAAATATAGTGCTCTTGAAAAAAAATATCTGGCTTTTCACCGCAGTTGTCTAGCATTGTCATGAGAATACAGCAGTGGCGTGTAAAGGTGGGGAGCAGGGAGGCATCGTTGCCCATGCCCTTTTTGTAAAAAATAAATATGCTCCATTTTGGTTGTCTGAACCGATAAACGCTGGTACTGCAATCAGAGAAAGAGCCTAGAGGCAAAAAAAAAGGGCAAAAATAAGGCGAGGAAAAGGGGGAGGAAGGGGCATAACAGGATAAAAAAAAAAAGACAGACAAGCTTAAAAAGGGTAAAAAAAAAAAAGGTCCCAGAAAAAAAAATCCTCAGCGTGTCCTTTTAGAAAAGTTGCCCCTGCCTACATCGGTGGTCTGTGCACGCTACTGGTAAACACGAACGCTCGATGTATAGAGCGGTGACACAACGTAGTATTATTGTGTATAACTATGCTGGAGCCTTAATGGGTTAACTGCAAGGGGCACTGCGGACAGAAACAGAAGGGCATCATACTGAACCCGATGCTGTGAGAGTGATTTCTTAGACCTAAAACGCAATTTTTGTTGTTGGAGAAAACAACGTTATTTTAAGCCTAAGTAATCCGCTCTTCCGTTGTTTTCCCTCCATTTTTATATAGTGCACCTTGTAGCTATGCCCTCCAAAACCCATACTGGTGCCAATATGGCGGCAAATGTCACTGCTCTATAGTCCTTCGACTCACGTTTCGTAGCGTCCGCAGAACTCCTCGACAAAAAGCAAACATTTTTTTGTGAATGGGCCTAAATTTGTGAATGAAGTAAAATCGTATTGACGGACTGACGTACTCCACTTCCATTCCACGAGTTCTGTTTTAAAAGTGCTCGCCTTTTCTTTTTAAATGGGGAAATAGTGGGATGTTCGTCCGTTTTGGCACAATTCACAACAACACGGATTTTGATTTTGGTTACGCGTTTCCGTCCAAGAGGATCCACACCTACAACAACATCGTTGCCAAAACATGCTTGAATTAAATCAATATTTTATTAAAAGAATCTGTGGGCGTATTGAGGGGGAAACTTCAGTGATAACCTAAATACAATTCTATTACCGCGACAGCCGGGATTAGAAACTGAACGTGCAGATAACCTACGCAAATTTGGTAAGGTGGTGGGATGGGGAGTTGCGATTGCCCTCCCAGAAAATTGCCGAAAGGAGGGCCAACCCCTCCCCCCGCCCCACAAAAAAAATTGTAGAAATAGATTTTTTTGTAGAAATCGTTAAAAAACGTACGCGTTTCAACACAGTCACGTAATAACTGTCACACAGCTTGCATGTTGAAAAGGCTTAGGGTTAAATTTCAAATTTCAGTTGGAAAAGGGGGGGGGGGGGGGGGCATAACTGAAGTGTGGCGCCTGAATTTCGACCTTGGATCGGTACAGTTGGTGCCCCTTGTGCGTTCCTTGCGGCCACGAACGTGAAATAATTAAAGAAAGCTAGGCTACAGAGAAAAAGGGAAGGCTCCTGAACCTTAAAACCATAAGCAAACCAGTGACCGGAAAACATCAAACTTCAAATTTGGCGTTTAAAAGCGGTGGCGCCTTCCCGACACGATCTTTTCTTTATTTCCTCCTTTTTGGGAAACATTCATTATTTTTCTACTTTATAATAATATGAGGTTTAACCATACATAGATGGCATGGAGCAGGAAGGGCAAAGCCGCTTATTCCTGTCCAGTCTTTAGCAGGAGTTAGCAAACGCGCATGTTAACCAGCGGATCCAGCACAAATTCTGGTCGTTTCAAAAAGCGCTTGAGACATGAATTCCTTAAAAGAGCTGTAAAGCTTTTCACAGAGGATGCACTCACGGTCTGCTCGGGCAAGGAGTTCCATGGGTGGATGACCCTCACCCCAAAAAAGTGTCTTCTACACTCCAAGTTTGCAGACACCACTGCCAACTTTAAGGAGTGACCCCTAGTCTTCGTAACAGGGCTGGGGTCAAAGAAAGGCATGTCGACAGCCAAGAAACCTTTAACAATCTTGAAAGTCATACACAAGTCTGCCCTCAGTCTGCCCTCAGTCTGCCCTCAGTCTGCGCAGCTCAAGTGACTCTAAACCAACCCGAAGGAGATGTTCACCGTAGGACAGGTCCCTCAGGCCAGGTAGCCGCTTTGTGAAGCCACGCTGCACCGACTCAATAAGATCGATATCCCTTAATAGGTAAGGTGACCAAACCTGACTTGCATATTCAAGAAGCGGTCTCACGAAAACCTTAAAGGCCCATGTCTTTACAAGCATGTTACCGGACAAAAAGCAACGTTCCACGATAGCAAGACGTTTAAAAGCTTTTGCAACTATAAGGTTGCAGTGTGTTGATGACTTTAAATCTGCTGTCAGGTGGACACCTAGGTCATTTATCTCGAGAACCCCAGGAAGTGGGCGATCATGCAAAAAGTAAGAACTAACGGTTTCCCGCCGGCCAATGTGAAAAACTTGGCACTTTTCAGTTGAAAGAGGGAGCTGCCATGTCCCACTCCAATGGGAAACAGCCTCAATCCCCCGGACAAGGGCGGCAGAGTCACAAACCCGGTCAACCACCTGTCCCCCCAGCTTAAAATCGTCGGCAAATTTGAACTGATATGTCGAAAGATGTTCACATTGAAGATCATTTAGAAAGATCACAAAAAGCAAAGGCCCCAGTACTGATCCCTGGGGGACACCGCTACTAATGGTGGCAGGTCCCGAAAACGATTCACCAATCCTGACTCTTTGTGATATACCGACGAGAAAAGCCTTTATCCACCCCAACAGGCAACCAGGAATGCCAAGCCATTCAAGCTTAAGAAGAAGCTTGGAGTGGACGACGGATTCAAAGGCCTTCTTAAAATCGAAGTAAATTACGTCTGATGGGACGCCCACATCAAGGGCCTCGGTCCAGAGATCGAGACAGCGAAGCAGCTGGCACGTCGTAGAGCGGCCAGGCAAAAATCCGAACTGGTCATTAAAAAGGTGGCCACTTTTCAGCAGGATAGGTAACATATGGTTTTTAACTATCGATTCCATGACTTTACATGGGACGGATGTTATAGAGATTGGCCGATAATTCTTGAGGTCAGCGGGATCCCCCTTCTTAAAAATTGGGACGACGTTTGCAGTAGACCACATAGAAGGGATGGATGCATTTTCAAAAGAAAGTTGAAAAATATGCGAAAGAGGGACACAGATCTCGTTTGCGACCTGCCTATAGAAGAAAGCAGAATATCCGTCAGGGCCCACAGAGTGGCTAAGATTTAAATGCATCAGGGCAGACCACACAAGACAAGAAGAAAAAGTGACATCGTTACAGAAGCTCATCGGTAAACTCGAAACCGGGGGACCACATTGGAGTACATTATCATCCACAATACAGTTTGAAGCAAAAAAAGAATTTAAAAGATTTGCCTTATCAGGTTCGTCCGTAATATAATTGTTATTCAACTTTAGAGGAGGCAGTCCACGCTTTTTTCCGGTCTGAAAGCGGTAAAATCGAAACAGAGCAGAAAGGTTTCCTTCTTTAATAATTTTGATCTCCTGGGAGGAACGCCAATCAGAAACAAGGTGATCATATTCTTCAACCAAGCAGTTATAACCAATACGGTCCTCCATTGTCTGTGACACACGAAGACGCCGCCACTTGACGAGTTTTCGCCTGGCAACCCTTCTAATATAAGCTGGCAAGCGAGCACCTATTCCACGCTTCGTGGTCGGCTTACCACGAGAGCTTCTGACCTGTTTATCAACAATTTCCAAAAACCTGGACCAGGTCGAGTCCACCCCATCGCAAGAGCGGAACACGTCCACATGCCAGTTCACTAGGCTCAATTTATTCCGAAGAGCATTGAAATCAATCTTACCCATGTGGGTAGGAGGTGGTAAATTACCAAATTCTGCGCAGTTGACAGAAAAGTAACCTTACAATGGACACTAGTCCCAAGATGTTCACTCACATCAACATCAAAGATTAGAAGCTCATCCTGGGCGAAAATAACGTCGAGTATATTTTCACCACGGGTGGGTTGTAGGACAAATTGTGTAAGTCCCAATGGGCGGATTATATCTAAGAAATTTCGGTGATTCAAGTTTGATGCAGTAAGGTGGTCCCACTCCACAGTTGAAAGGTTAAAATCACCAACAATCACATTTTGGTACCTGGTATCAATGTTGGACACGATAAACTGACCCAGGTTTTCAACCGAAACGTTACAGTAACTGTTTGGCAAATATCCAAGGATAAATTTAAGGTTTAGACCCGGCATAATAATTGAAAGCGCCTCAGCCTTAGAGGATCTCACCTCACAATGGATGGCCAAATTTACCCGATACAGGACCGCCAAGCCCCCACCATGCGAAGCGCGATCAAAGTGAATTATTTCGTAGCCGAAGCGACCCACAACCATTGCGTCGGTAATCGACGGCTTAAGCCAAGATTCAACAATAAATAACAAATCAAATGAATTAGTCGCCAGAAGGGCAGATAAGTGTGCACCATTTTTAACAACACCCCGAGCATTTATAAGGACACAAGAAAGTCCACAAGTTTGACGAACACGAGCGGGGTTGACATCTGTGACAGGAAGACAGTCTGTGGGCGTATCCTTCCCAGTTAACACCATTAGTTTTCCGGGTGGCAGTGAAGTGAGACAATTTCGTTGTGAAGGCAAGCTTTGCCCTTAGCAGTGAGGTGGAGGCCATCACGTGCAATAAGAGTGTTATCTGAACAGAGATGGGAATCAATGCAAACAAAATTATAGTTCTTGTCAACACAGAGTTGCCTCAGGATCATATTTGTTGTGGTCACCAATTCATCTTCCATGTGCATAGATTTGTGCAATCTTGGAAAAAGTCCAATGAAAGAAATAGAGCATTGTGGGCGAACAATTTTTATATCCCTGGCAATCTGTGCCAAGGTATTTACGATGGTAGTCGGGCTTTCTGAGTTTATGTCATTAGACCCAGCGCAGATGACAAAAGCAGTGTTTTCATCAGTGGAGGCAGTAAATTCTTTTACGTGCGAAAGTAACTGTTTAGCTTCAAGGCCTGGCCAGCACAAGGTGACAGATTTTAGGTTTGAGCTACCACGAAGAGACCTAACATGGGAGTCACCGACGATGACGGACTGGTTAGTCCACCCAGAAGCCTGCTCAGTGGCAGAACAGTCTCTCAATTTATTCATTTCGATGTGTTGATTTCTATGCTCGTTTTTCTTATCACACAGGGACGATACATTTTTGGACGGATTATACAGGGTGTCCACGGTAGCTTGGTTTTCAGTGGGCTCGGTCATCATCTCTGTTGATTTGATGGCAGTAGAATTACGGCGATTTGAGTGGGATGCGTTTTTCTTCTTTCGGCGACTTGTTATATTTGGGTGAATCTTTTGGTCTCCCTCCTGAATTAGGTTTAAGCCAGCAGCAGCATCACTTACTCGCTCATTCGGTGACGATTTACAGGTAGAGATGTCCAAGTGTGCTGAGTGGAGCACAAGGTTTTCATCCGTGACAGACAGGATTGTTGAGACGCCGAATGTTTTGGTGCACTGCTGGTCAAAAGGCACGGTGTTGATCGGTACAGAATTGTGTTTTTGATTTGACACATACTTCTCAAACGTGTTATCCAACTTTGCTTCCAATAAGGAGACAAGACTAGCGGAATGGGTTGCCAGAAATGAAAAAAAAATCAGAGCGCAGAGCGTTTATGTCGGCCTTGACCAGTTGAAGATGCGACTCCAGAAGGGAGTTTATTTCTAATACCAGCCCCTCCTGAGTCACCTCTGACGTCTTGGCTTGATGAGTCTTTGCAAGAGAGCACTGAAGGTCAGAGAGTCTGCAGTCGATGGACAATAAGTCTAAATCTTTGAGCAGTCCAAACGCATATTAAGTCTCTCAGTCGCAATTCGAAGGCCCTCATCATGAGGGATCAAAGTGGTCGGGGTAGATGATTCACAACGATCCAGGATTTGGCATTTAATTTGGGAATCAATGGCATCAAAAAAAATGGTTGATGTTCTATTTCTTGCTGGGTTGGGAAACACACGATTAACTAGTTCAAAATCCGTCATGCATGGTGAAGTAGGAATATCCATTTTTTTTTTTGAATTTTCACCACTCCTTGTGTTCACCACTCCTTATGTTCACCACTCCTTATTTCCAATTTTTAGGGAAATATTCCTTATTTTCCTACTTTTTCCTCATTTCTACTTAATGGGAAACCTTTATTTTCCTACCTTTCCCACACATCCTATTTTTTGGGAAACATTTCTTATTTTCCTACTTTTCTTTATATCCCACTTTTTGGGAAACATTAATTATTTTCTTATTTCTTCCTTGTTTCGTATTTTTTTGGGGAAACATTCCTCATTTTCCTAATTCTTTGGCGACACAGAATGGCTCTAGGTCGTAACCTCCCGTGCTATAGTTTGAGCTTCCAACGAATTTCTTCTAGATAGAGCATTTGGTACCGATAAGTCAGTTAAAACCAATTATTCTTCTTAGGAGGATTGTTCTATGTTCACCACTTCACCAATCAGTTGTCTTACCAAAGGCCACTAAAGACTATAGATTAAAACGTTGACTAGAATATCGCATAGTACTTCTTCCAGTCCTACACGGGGCCCTAGCGGTAGTTGCGGCGACTAATACCTCTCATATTGCTTTGTCTCCAATCTGCTACGCAATAACGACTAACAGAGAACAGAAAGTTTTTTCTTTCGTTTGTCGACCAGGCAATTTTTAATTGATTTGCATAATTATTGCTTATTTTGTATTATTGTAATAAGTGCCTTTTTAGTGGTTTAAGTAGTAATGTTGTATTTTTGTTTAAATTACTTATAAATAAACGGTTTATTTGTTGCTAGCACAAACGAGTGAAAATTCAAGAATTACAAATGCGTAACAGACAGAAAGTAATAAAAAAGATAAATTTATTACATGTGAACTCTTTAGCCATACTGTGGCGAAAAATGCGACGGATTTTTCTGTTAATCGGCACTGTCGGATGCACTAACACTGGCATTGCAATCGCTGTAATTTTCTTTGCGTTATTTTTTTTTTTT
>JAHWFP010064022.1:0-25934 GCA_023313725.1 Lithobius niger
GGACTCCTCATGATGATTTGGACATAAATCCACGTCATCAAGTTAGCTGGTTGCCGTAGTGATGTAACATAGGCAACCCGCAAGAATAGTTTAAGTGTCGTTTAATGATGTTATATTGTTTAGAAATTGTAAACAAGGCTGAGCTGTTGTCAGCCTTCACTTCTTTCCAATCCTCCAAACCTTTCGGTTACCGTTTTTGTAAATATCCCCACTTCGCCATGTTAGGTTGATTTGTGAAATATAATCATGAACTTTAACCAGTCTTTGCCAGTGTGGTAATTTCTCCTCTACACGATCCATCTTTACGTCGAATATATTCCACTGCGCTTTACGTTTTCTGATCCAACAAAAACTTTAACCACTAGGAAGCGGTAAGGAAGTGGAAGAGGCGCAAGTCTACTAACACCAATCCTGGTTAAGTTAAGGATTGCAATTAAAGTAGCAATTAAATTAAGTAGCAATTAAATTTGATGCCCATTTATCCCGCAAGAATAGTGCAACACCGCCCGCATTTGAGCCACGATCTCTTCTAAAAACCCTGTAGGGTTTGTCATGGAGAAACATCTGGTCTGGTACCGTATTATCAAGCCATGACTCAACAATTAGGATCAAATCCCACTTACCATCAGCTACCAAATGGTGGAGCTCAGAGACTTTGGACTTAAGACGCCTTGCATTAAATAATAAGCACTCAAGATCTGTCTCGTTTTTTTACACTCACCTACCTAGCAATAGACAAATTACCCTTTTAAGCAGCAACACTGTAAATATCCAACCCAGTTTCTTTTAGAGGAGGATAGTTGGGGCACACACCCAGTCCCTTAAGTTAGTTTCCCGGTAGTTGTTCTAGTCCCATCAACGCTAAACATCGTTTAATGGCACCTGTAAGTGTATTCTTAGACATAAGCAATAAGATTTTTATCGTGCCACTAAGGTAGATGCTTTAGACAGAAAAGCATAGATTGTGATCAGTCAACAAATTCTTCCAAAATATTCTTGAGAAACAATTCATTCAGAAATGTTAACCTTGGTGCACATTAAAACAAACCAAAAAATGTAAACAGTTTTAAAGCATGGTTTAATAAACCATGTCATTGTGCAAGTAAAAAGACAGGTGATGCTTCGTGCGTTTTGATGTGCACTCATCGGACTCGGCAGAACTATATTACACAGTTGGAAACAAAAAAAAAAACTGCATAGCTTCAGACAAGTTCAACATGTGCCGCATTCCTCTGCACCTGTTAGGTGTAGTGGGGATGGGTGAATTTTTAAAAGGTGGGTTATCACTTTTTACCCAAACATTTTTCGGAATTAAAGTGCAAATGAAAATAGTTCAAAACTGTTTCTTCCAGTTTGGGAAATTATTTGTTAATGTTAAATACAAAAAAAAAAAACATTACCTAAAACTGAACGACCCGTGTACAGGTTTGAGTGCAGGGATTGCCAAGCCATTCACAATGGAATGAGTAGGCAAAATAGCGACCACGAGAATATACCCATCCTCTTGGCTGAGTGAAATGGGAGTCATTATCCTATGGCTTTGCATGTTGTGGAAAAAAAAACACATTGACTGGGAAAATACTGAAACCGAAACGTAGATAAAAAAGAATAAAAAGATTCCTTACGGAAAGAGTATAGATTAAAAAAGAAAACAATACTATCAATAGACAGACAAGAAGTCACACCTCGTAATGAAATTTTTTGCTTTCGTTGGCAGGTTTAATCTCATCCCCACTTTCAAAATAAGGAGTGATAATAAGAAAAACAGATTTTTTTAAATGGTAATTTGTTTAATTCGTTAGTGTAAATGTTTTAGGTGTTAGACGTTCGTAAATAGTTGGAGTAAATACAGCTAACTATCCGTTTACATGTAATGCATTCAATATGAAAACTTCTCCATATTAAAACTCGACGTAATATGATTCTGTCGAGTCTGATAAATCTAGAGCAAAGGGGACCAATCATCACACGTCTGTTTACTTGTATACACATAACGTGTTATTAAACCCTGTTTATAAATTGTTTGCGTTGTTTTGTTTTAATATGTGTCAAAGCATTTATGAAGGTAGAATAGGGTTGATGGGATTAATGTGCTTTGAAAATTCAGATTTACTTTAGAATTTTTTAGATTTCGGCACCTATTATAAATAAACTTACATAAATATCTAGGAATAAAGGTAACACAAAAGAAAGACAAAGAAAATCACACACTAAAAATATCTACTCAAATTTTTTGCCAACGAGCTGTTGATATTTATGGGACTAAGCAATTTGGTAAGAGATTAGATGACAGAGAAATTAGTATGGCCAAAGAAGCTATGCAAGGCAAGATTTGTGAGCAGTCCTTGGGTAACCCGAACAAAGCTGGTAAGCACCGCCTAGCAATCAGCATTCCATATCCCAAGCCAACTGAATACTGGATCGAATCCCGTGATTAACTAAGGTACCTAGAAGTAAATGTTGTGATTAAAAGGGTAGAATCAGCATAATCGTTGTAACACAAACGAACGGACCAATCACATCATTTCTTCCTTTAATGGGCATGCAACTTAAGGGTGTTTGGAGTCAAATATTTAAGAAAAACTTAAAGCAGAATTTGAAAATAAAAGCTATGAAGCGACCAAACGTTTTATACAATTAACACCCAATTTAAATACTTCACACCACCTAAAATAAAAGCGTGGTATGGGGAGAACATTTACAGGATCTTCGTAATAATTATGTCCCATTACATAATTACTACTTTTTATCTTTAGTAGTTGAAAAACGTATTAACCCTTACCAAAAAAATAAATAAATAAAAATAACCAAAAGGCAGTGATCAAACTATCTATTTTTTTTCGTCTGTATGGTACCTAACGTGAAATAATGTAACTGGTTTCTTTAGCACAATAGGAACGGTTAACGTTGTATATGTGATAAACGTTGCCAAATATAACCATCATCATTAAATTTCATAAATTTATGACAAAAAAATTTTAAATTGTGTTAATTTACCGTAGTAAATGTTGACATGTTGACTGTAAATAGTCTTCCAGCTGATGTGATTTCGACTGGGGTTTGACTGAACATGTTAACCAACGACTGGATCTGAAATGAAAACTGAAGCTTACGAAGAGATAAAGAGATGGGAGTTCGTTTATTTATAAAACAAAGGCATATTTTCACTAATGGTTTTATGCAGTAGTATGCAACGTGACATTGTTGAAAATATAGAAGTTTTCCTTTGTTTATGGAGGTAAGGAATAAGAAACACGTGACATGAGTTAAGACCGGATAAGTCATAAGTCAAGAATTACATACGATCAAAGTTAGCAGTATAAATTGCTCTGCAGTAATAGAAGTACGCAGGCTAACGACTGTTTAAGGGTCAGTGGCGTACTTTACTGCATTCCCCGGTGTGCTGCACTGCAGTTTGTACATACATCTACTTTGATCGTTTGTAATCCTCTGATTCTTGCTATGAGTGAGTCCAGGGACGTGAGATAGAGTCCACTGTTCGACGAGGAAGCATCAACTAAATAAACGGATTTATAATATATTTGATGCATTTCGCCTTCTGTATGTTTATCTTACTGTTTTTTGGTGATCATGATGTAAAGGCGAAATGCATCGAATATATTATAAAGCCGTTTTACTAATACTTAGTTGATGCATCAAGCAGTTTATCTAGTACTTCGTGGATGCTTCACTGGTCGGACAATGGACTCTCTCTGTACCTGTAATTCCGTCTCAATTTTCATTCGTGGTCATCGTGGCTGAGCAGTGAGAGAGCTCAGCTTGGTTGCTGGAGGTTTGCGGATCTGGTCGAACCCTGGAAAAGGGAACATGGCAAAGTCCCCGCCAGGACTGCTGGCCAGGTTAGCGTGAGAGGCTACCATGCTCCCTCAGCGGCTATGGGATGTATTCTGGCTGATTCTGGACCATCTTTCGGCCCTGACGATGATCGGAGGTTTCCCGGATCGAATCCCCGGGCCGGAACCTCCTTTTACTAGATTTCTTCTTCTCTAAAAAAATCTGGTAATGTTCAATTTTCGATTTTCATCCCCAGAACAGATTTTTATGAGGTTCTGCTTGGGACGACGCATTGGATTTGTGTGATTCTGCTCGAAATTCGTATTTTAGGATGCTCTCAGTTGAGTGAATCTGAACGAAAAATAATTAATATGTGCACGCACACCATTACTATTTTACTACGGTGTCACCCTCTACTTTTTAGAAAAGTGGATTTCTGTGGTTTTGTTTCATACCTCTTCATTTGCATCCTTTTAAATTTTGTCCAATATGCTGATGATAAAAATGCAATCCCAGCTTCAGTACGATCTAGATTTAAATTTAATTCTCGATTAGTCTAAGCTCACTGGCCGAGCGAGCGAAGTGGGCGGGGTCTAATACTCGACTGAATTTGAATTTTGTGTGCCTGGTTATCTGTGTGTGTGTTTGCCTGATTTGGACACGATAACCTTCTCAATTTTGTTCTGAATTGGTTGAAAGTTTATGACACAATTCAACTATCGTGCATAAGTAAGTTCCAAGGGGATATTTCTAACTCATATATTTTTAGAGATATTTGAGTTGTTTTGTTCGGTTGCTAAGCCGACGTATGGAGCGGTATTAACGGACCCCGATTTGTAAGGTTATTGTCCACGAGCACTACTCGAACAACGTAAAGCCATTTGCCATAATATGCTACAGAGAAAGGTCTTTTAGTGTGAAGAAAACAAACAATAGTTGAAAACGGTAAAATAAAAACTTGCTGCCAATTACAGACGTTTTGAAAAAATGCGGCCACTAAGCCGCATTGGCTCACAGGGGCTTGGCACAAAATAGGACCGGCCAGAAGAAAAAAACTCCGCTAGCGTGACTACCAACAATATTATATAGTAACAATAATAAGGGCATCAATTTTTCAAGTACAAAAATTGCGCTTTTCACTACAAAGAAACACTGCTCATGTACTGTTAGTCAGATTATCTTCCCATAAGGCTCATTTTTAACTATACACTTACTTTGTCCCAGAAACACAACAAACACCCCACTCAACGCCGAACAAAAGTACTGTTTTACACTTTAAATATGAAAAAGTGACCGTATTTCGCTAAACCAGTATTTGATGGAAAGAAAAATATCGCTGCATTCGCCGATACAACCAGCCGTTTCTTAGAGAGTTTACACGCGAATCATAAAGTATTTTACTTTTTTGAAAACTACAAATCTTCTTCTCCCAAACCGTTGCATTTATTTTTAAATTGTCGTAATAATTTTAGTTGTGCGACGGCGGAAAAGCCACCGGCGACGCAAAACAGCCATTGCATCTTCAACACCATCTCCATCGCTACGTTCTCCCAGAATGCATAGCGCCAGTGCGTACGCACTTCTGATCAAACATCTTTGCCATTGGTCACATTTAAATTAACTTCCATATCAAAACAAATTCTACAATACAGCAGCACTACAAAAAAAAAAAAAATAACGCGGACCAGATAGATAATCCTTTTTTGTTAATTCTATGGCATTGACAGCCCTTCGGCCAATCGAAAGAGGGTTTAGTTATAAGTACGTAAGCGTTGGAACAGTGCATTCTGGGATAGCGTACCAATGGCGATGATGTTGAGGAGGCAATGGTTGTTTTGCGTCGCCGTTGCCTTTTCCGTCGTCACACAACTAAATTATTACGACATTTTAAAAATAAATTCAGCGGTTTGGTAAAAGAAGGTTTGTAGTTTTCAAAAAAGTAAAACATTTTTGATTCGCGTGTAAACTCACTAAGAAACGGCCGGTTGTAACGGCGAATGCAGTGATATTTTTCTATCCATCGAATACTGGTTTAGCGAAATACGGTCACTTTTTCATATTTAAAGTATAAAAAAGTGCTTTTGCTGGGCGTTAAGTTGGGTGTTTGTTGTGTTGCTGGAACAAAGCAAATGTATAGTTAAAAATTAGCTTCAAGGGAAAATGATCTGACTTGTAGTACGTGAGCAGTGTTTGTTTGTAGTGAAAAGCGCAATTTTTGTCCTTGGAAAAACTGGTGCCCTTCTTATTATTGTTACTATATAATATTGTTGGTAGTGATGCTCGCGGAGTTTTTTTTCTGGGCCGCTCCTATTTTGTGCCAAGCCCCTTTGCATTGGCTGAGCTAACCAGTTATGTTCGTTACTGTTGGATTCGTTTGCAGAGCACACAGATTTCGCATAGATGAAATGGTTACAAAATTATTTTGTACTATTATGCGTTTATCTACTTTGTTTATACCATTCGCGTCCCAGGCATCTTCAACTTAAAAAATGAACAGTTGCAATGTCTCAGAACGACAAGAATTAGAACGTGTAGCGCCATTCGGTTGTGTGCACGAAGATGACTATCGTCTATTTTTCCCTAAAACCTCAAAGCCACCTGAGAAATATTCCGCTAACATCATCTTCTGTGCTCCGGATAAAGGTGGTTGGCGCTGCCTGGCGCTGCCCAACGAACATGTTAACGTGCAACGCCATCTTTATATGCTAACTGATCATCATTGTCTGCTTTTATTCAAACCATCACAGCAACATGAGAAATATCGCGCTAATAGCATCTTCTGTGCTCTGGATAAAATACTGCGCCACTATGTTGCCGTTAACGTCCCCCTTCCCCGAATACACCACTTACCAAGTACATGCTGTCTTTCACTGGTCAGTTTATGTGAAATAAGAACATCTGAAACAGTTTTTAGAATGACAAATAACTGTTACATTGCCGACGTAACCTAAAATGGCTGCCAATTTGGAACAAAAGATTAGGGGAAATGAAGGGTTAGATGCGGACTATGCTCAAGTACAGTGATTTGTTAAATTCTTCTTGCTGTGATTTACTGTGAGGATTTCCATGACCTGCGCTGTACGCATTGCGTTTTGTTTTAACGTGTTCCTCCTAGATTGCTTTTGACTACATTTTCGTTTTTGCCATCTCCATCGTGTTTTACAACAGTTTCAGAACTTAGCCGCAGCTTGAATTCAAAATACCATGAAAAAACCTTACTTTTTGTTCTTCCATAACTGAAACGCTATTCCGACGAACGCACTTTAGAATAGTTTCTGAATCAAGTCTTGCCTGAAAATGAATAAGCCATATAAGTATCCAGACCAACAAGTGCTTTGAAATTTTAACAGCTAACTAGCGGAGTCGCTCGCTTCGCTTGCTCAGTGCAGTGTGCGTTTTTCGTGAGGCTTCAATTCATAAACAAATTAACTGAACGAAAAACGGCTTCGCTGTTAAAACAAGTTAAGCCCTAACTCTTATAGTGCATTGTGAATTTGCCCTTTCCTCAGGAAATAGGATGGCCATTTATTTCTTTATGTATACAAACGGGCTACTTTTTGGTTATTAGTGAGTCTTTCTTTCATTCCTAGTAATATGACGGTCACAAATGTAAATGTTGTTTCTTTAAGCTTTGAGTGTATTAAAAATAAGGTCTTCCTCCCCTTCTCCTGGATGCGCCACTGAACCAAACATAACCCAATCTACATCCCAGGTCTTGGGGCGTAGTTTCCCCAGCTTTCTGCTCCCCCCCCCACCCCCAACCTGTGAATACCACTGACCCAAACATAACCTAATCTAACATAACTTAACCGATGTAAACACGCCTCGGAATATTAAAATATCGATAAAAAAATCAAATTGTGCTGCATAAGCTGTACAGTACAAGTGACGACACGCACCACCACACACCACTTGGTTTTCATGTTTCACGTATTTTAAGAAAGTTTTGAGCTGTTAGACTTATGCAAGTTAGACCTACGCAAAGCTTAACTCATACCCAAACCTGCTCGTAAAGTAATAAATATGAGAAGAGAACCAGCTTGTTGGCTTAACGTGTACACTGCCGGTCGATTCTTACTGTTTGAAATGTTGCAAATGCAGACGTAAAATATTCTTAATACCTTCTTCGGTTGTTAATGTATTTGCTTTACGTAATTTAGTATTTTTAGTATTTAATCTTTTTCGTATCTTTGGGTAATGTGATTTAATTTAAATGCTAAACAGGTTTTCTGTCATATTTGATTTTAAACAGCCATAAACCAACTCCAACAGCTTTCCCACCCGTGAACTGCACGTGCTTCATTCTTGAAGAGACGGCAAAAAAATGGCGCGCCCAGTGAGAAGGGTGCTGCTGTCTCTCAAGCAAGACGGTTTTCTGACACAAGCAGAAGTTAACAGCGGTGTCGTTTCAGCAGATAAATATGCAGTGGCTTGGCGGGCAGCAGAGAGTGAAGGTATAGACGAAGTAGACTTTAATTTGTATGGTGTTGTTGTGAAGAACCCAGAGGAAGATTAGCCAGGAATGGGACTAGTAAACAGTGATGGTGACAACAATGGTGCCAACAATGATGGTGACAACAATGCGGTTGATGGGAGTCTTGGGCTGAACAATGAAGAAATGGTCGTTGATGAGGAGAATCCGGGAGCCCAGCGGATGTCGATTCAAAGTGGGTCTGTGGTAAATGGGGTGTACAAGCGTGGCTCAAGTGATGGTCAACATAAAGTCACCTATCAAGAAGAACTGACTTCAACACGCATGTCGGCTGGTGGACTAGGAGTGGACAGAAATATGGGCGAAAATGCAATTCCATCTACTCTGGATCAAGACTCACAGCGTGACCCGTGGCTAAAGAGGCTCTATAGAGGTGGACTATCGAATTCGTCAATGGAGTTGATGTTAGTGGTGCTTGCAGATCAGGCAGGGCGTCCCTACAGTGTGCTGGACTTGAGAGATGCTCTAGCCCCAATTGTAGACTTGCGCCGTGTTGCCGGCCTGGGTTGGCTAAGGGCCAATAATGCTTTCCAGATCCAGTTTGTCGACAGGGAGGCTAAACGACTGGTGAAGGAGGTGGGGCGGCTACAAGTTGGTGGTTACCAAGCGGACGTCTACTATCTTCATGATCGTTCGCTGAGGTTCAAGCTTCATTGGTTGCCATTGGATGTTTCTGATGCAGCGATTGTGAGGGCTCTACTGCCCTATGGTGATGTGGTAAGGCTGGTGCACGAGTGCCACGAGGTAGATGGGTTACGGTACTACCGTACCGGAGTTCGGTCCGGTGTGCTGCGGCTTAAGGACTCTATTGTAGTGGATGAGGTCCCTGATGTCGTCGGAGTTTTGGGGATGGAAGCGCTGCTAGCTATTGCGGAGTGGCCACCAAAATGTCTACGGTGTCATGTCCGAGGTCACGTTCGTCGGGTCTGCGGCGCAGTTTTTTGTAGAGGGTGTCATACCTTTGTGCCACGCGACAAGCCATGTGGTCACATGGTTCCACCCGAAACAGTACCGGTGGTAGTTGAGGACGTGGTCCAGGATGTGTCTGGGGCGAGTGGTCCTGGTCACAGTGCACCACAGTTGGAAATTGAAGTGGGCTGGTCTACGCTGCGACGACCACGGCGACGCAAAGCTTCAGGGTCTCGTTCTGCGCTGGCTAGTTCGCCCCCACACCCGAAAGTGGTTGCAACTGGTTCCAACCGCTTTTCTTTGCTGTTGGGGAGCGGTGAAGACGTAGTGGAGTCGCATATGGTGGTGGAAGATGACAGCAAAGATCAGTTGGATGCGGCAGAGTTTGGAGTAGGGTTAGCAGCGTGTGACCCTCATGTGAAAGCGGGCCCAGGTGAGATGCTAAGTGAGGCGGTGGTTGTTGTGTATTTGAGTGGTGAGTGGTGAGCCTCCAACTAGTGGTGATGTGGTTGCTGAGGCAGCAGAATCTGGGGGGACTGAGGTTGTTGAGGTAACTGAGTGTAGTGTTGATGTATGTGAAGAGGCAGTGTTTGCCAGTGGTCTTGAGTTGTCGAAACTGTGTGGTGTTCAGTGCAGTGGTGAGGTTCTGGAGTCCGGCCAAAGGAGCTGCTGGGCCAGTGATAGTGAAGAGTGTGATGTCATGTTATCAGACTCTGGGCCATTAGACAGTGTTACGACTGCTGGGAGTAGCAGTTCGCACCTGCATTCTGGATCTAGTTTGTTAGAAGAGGAAATTGAGTTATTGCAAGTTCAGGTTTCCCCCAGTTGAGTGTGTGGTTGTATCACATTATTGTTTTCACGTTCTGTGTTTGGAATGTGAGGGGAGCTTCGAATAAGAGGGAGGATGTAGAAATTTTAGGCTCCAAAGTAGAAATTTTAGGTTTGGTCGAGACGAAGCTCCCGGTTGGTGTCGTCCCTGTGGTTAGCGGGTTTGTTGGAATAGCGGGCCCTGGTAGGTCGGGGGTGAGAGTTCTCATCAAGGAAGGGGTGCCTTTTTCCGCCCACCCTCTCCCCCACCCCTGTGCGGGTATTGATGCCTGTGTGTTTCGGCTGTGGTGGAAGGGGGGATGGGTCATGGTGGGTGTGTTGCACATCACGGGCCATGTGTCGCAGCGGGATTGGGTCGGTTGGGTGGGGTCCCTCTCTGGGCGGTGATTTTGGGGGGCGATTTTAATGCTCACCATTGGCTCTGGGGCAGTGGTCAGTGTAACACTCGCGGTCGTATCATCGCAAGTTCTCTGGACCAGCTGAATTTGTCTGTGGTGCAGGATGGGACCCCAACGTTCGTGCGCCGGGTTGCGGGGGTGGTCCAGGAGTCAGTCCTGGACATGTTCCTGTGTACCAATGGGCTGGTGGCACGGTCCTCCTTTGAAGTCTCCACCGATCTTCGGGGGAGTGACCATTTTCCTGTAGCTTTGACGTGGGGGGGAGGAGGGAGGTGGGTCATGGATCGAGTTGTGCGGTCAGGCTGTCCAGTGGTCGACTCTGGGGACTTCGCCCCATGGGTCAGTAAATGGATTAGGGGGAGGGGTGGGAGGAAGAGTTGTTGGGGGGGAGGGAAAAGGGGAGGAAGTAGGGTGGCCTGGTGGACGCCTGTCTGTGTGGTGGCAGTCCGTGATAGGCGGAGGGCATGGCAACGGTTTTTGCGGTTGAAGTGTGACCAGAGGTGGTTTGAATATGTAGGCATTGCTCAGGAAACTCGGTTCCTTCTCCGAAGGGAAAAGGCTCAATTTGGGGCTAGGTTATGCGACCAGGTGTCGCGGGGGCTGCCACTCTCTCAGGTGTGGGCCTTGGTCCGGCCGCAAGATTCTCGTTCCACCGTAGCCTGGGTTTTTGGTCAGGGAGGAGAAGTTCTCAGGGGTTTGGCTATGGTCGAGGCCTTTAATTCTAATTTTGCGGGGGTGTTCGACTCCCCTAGGGAGCCACCCCCTCCCTCTGTGGGGGGAGGGGATTCCTCTGGGTCGCAGGGGTTGGACTCCGCATTTGACTTGCTGGAACTGTCGGCGGCATTGAACTCTTGTCGGTCGGGTAGCGCGTCCGGTATCGATGGGGTCTCATATGATGATCTGCGGTGTCTGGATGCAGATGGGCATGGGGCGCTGCTTGGTTTCTTTCAGAGTCGATTTGATGGCGCCCCTGTTCCACAGACCTGGATGTTTTCTGTTTTGTCTCCAGTGGTCGGCAGGGGCAAAGTGCGCTCGGCGGTGACGAGTTATCGTCCCATTGCCCTTCTGTCCTGCGTGCGGAAGGTGTACGAGAGGATGCTCGTAAAGCGTCTGGTTTGGCAGGTGGAAGGCTCTGGCAAAATGTTTAATGCTCAGTTTGGCTTCCGTAGGCACCGCAGTGCCCAGGACGCAATGTTGTTCTTGGAGTCCGGCATCCGTGTGGCTTGGGTCAATGACTGCTGACTGGGTGGAGCACGCGCTAGGGGATATGGGGATCAGTGTGAAGGTTAAGGCAGCTGTGTTGTCACTGTTGGGTCGGCGCAGTTTTGCTACTCGGGTTGGGGGTGTTTGGTCTGGGGTTAGGACAACGGAAAGGGGGCTGCCTCAGGGCAGTTGCCTCAGACCGGTGCTTTTTGCTGTTGCCATCAACTCCGTGCTGGTGGAGTTGGGGCAAACAGTTAATGTAGTGGCTTATGCGGACGATGTTGCAGTCTGGCTTTCTGGGAAGGACCTGTCGTCAATCCTTGCGGGGCTTGAAGCTGCGATTGGCAATGGTTCTAAAGCTTTGGCAGCCCGGGGATTGCAACTCTCTCGTGCCAAAACGGAGATGATGATCTTCCGTCGTGGCCCTGTTTGTGAGGGGTCTATTAGGGTCGGTGGTACCCTGGTCCGGTCGTCGCTTAAGGTCCGGTATTTAGGGTTCTGGCTAGATCCTGAGCTTCGTTGGACCCACGATGCAGCAGCTGTCAGGGGAAATCTCTCGGCGAGACTGAATGTGCTGAGGTCCCTTGTCAGCAATAAGTCGGTCGCCAAGCGTGGTGCCCTTGTCAGCTTCTTCAGGGTGTATCTGCGTTCGTGTGCAGACTTTCATATTCCGGTCTTAGTTAGTTCGCCATTAGCCCTCCATAGCGTTCAGATTTCGCTTAACGACGGGCTTCGAGTGGTCTCGGGTTGTCTTCCATCCACGCCAGTTAATGCTCTTTTGGTTGAAACGGGAGAGCTACCGGTGCAGCTCCGGGCGAAGGAGCTGCTGACAAGAATCTGCCTGCGTGCTATTGCCAGGGGTCGGGTAGACCCCTTGGGATGCATCCTGGCGGATTACATGTCACTGGCTCAGGGTGCCCGTGACTTGCTAGGTGCACCAGGGCTGGGGGCCTCCCTACTTTGTCAGGGGTTGGGATGCTTCCCGGTCCCAGGGCTCGTCCATCCGAGGGCACCTTGGGTGTGGGGTGATGCGGCTGCGTCCACGATCCTTGACCCTACGGTCTCAGTGCATTTTGCAGAGACCTGTGCTTTAGTATATAGTGATGCCTCTTTTGTGGAAGTCGATTACAGGGGCGGAGTGGGGGTTTGCATCCCTACCCTGCGTCTGGAGTTCAGCTTCTCCCTCGATTCTCTCCCATCGGCATTCATTGGGGAACTGGTGGCAATCTCGGTTGCCCTGGACATTGGGTCTGATCTTCATATGCAGGACTTCTGTGTCCTTACGGACTCACTGGCCGGCTTAGGTTTTCTTCGGCGATGTTTCCAGTCGCTGCACTGTAGCCACCCGATTGCGCTAGACATTGGTTGGAAACTTTTTATCATGCGGCAACGTCTAGATGTTTCTGTTGGGTGGGTACGGGGGCATTCGGGTACTTTCGGTAATGAGTTGGCTGACAGCCTAGCTAAACATGGTTCCGGTGGGGGTTGCAATGTGATCTGCTTCGCTCTCGGCCCTCGGGATCTGCGTCCGGTTTATGAGAGGGCCTTCAGAGAAGAGTGGAGCATTGACTGGGCCTCTGGCATCACTGGCCGACAGTTGTATAGTTTACATCCATCTACGGCATGCCCGCGGCTTCTAGATGGCCTCTCGCGCAGGGACGCGGGTCTGATGTCAAGGCTTCGCACTGGGCACATTCAACTGCGGGCCCATATGTTTCGGCTTGGCTGGGCTAGTTCGGCTCGTTGCGTGTGTGGGCAGGGCGATGAGACCGTTAGGCACTTTCTCTTGGAATGCCCCCGGTAGGTGTTGCACAGGCGATTTGTTAGTCGTGAGGGGGACTCCCTCCTCACGTGTCTGGGGGTCCAACCACATTCGTCGGGGGGGCTGGCCACGGTGCGTAGGGTGGTTAACTTCTGCAGGGCGACCCAGCGTTTTGACGTCTGACTGGCAGATGTCTTTGTGTCTTTCCTCTTCTTCCTGCTCCCGAAGCATTCCGACTATAGGTGTGTGCGGAGAAAACCGGGAATCTTGGCCTCTTGTTGTGCATTTGCTTAGGTTAAGTAGGTTAGTTAGTACATAGTATAATGAGCGAATGGTGTAAGTCCAGTAAGCTCAATAAAATATCAATCAATTCAGATGCTGCAACTCACAACAACCGTTGCCCCCAATACATTGTTGCCGCACGTTCCTAAAACGTTCGAAGCTTTCATGAAAAAAATCTGTCAACAATCAATGACGTCACATATTGTTGCGGTATTGTTGTTGATTGTTGCGTGATTGTTGCGGGGGCTAGATTTTCGTTAATTTGGGGCATTTAGGACCCTTCTCGTTTCTTAAAAATGCGCCTACGCTAAAAACGGTTTAATTTCCTGTCTTTCGACAAATTTCTCACATTTTTAGCCTCCTACTTCAAGAGGAGAAGAGGTACCTACATATATACCTATATATATATATACCTATATATATATACCTACATATATATATGCTCATTCCGCGTCGTCTCGCTGCGCTCGAGGAGCTTTCATGCTTCAACTCTTATACTGCTGACAGACATTCCACATCTAAAACGATCAAGCAATGAGTGCAGTGCGCGTTTTTCGTAAGGCTTCAGTTCATAAACAAAAAAGGCTTCGCTGTTTAGTAAACCATCACCCTTCTGCCATGCGCCTAAACTGCCAAGGAGCCAGGAGGCGAGACACGCGATTTCTCTACCCTAGTCGGCCTTAGCTTAAAGAATACGCTCGAGGAGCTGTCATGCTCCAGCTCTTAAACTGCTGACAGACATAACACATCTAAAACAATCAAGAAAATGATCAGAATGTAGGACGCGTTTTTCTTAACGCTTCAGTTCATAAACAAACGATATGGTAACCATACATCACTTCAACGGTCTGTCCACCCAATAGCTACATGCGCCTCTTGATCAGATTGTTAGCCATAATACCACTGACAACAAAAGCCTCGATAAAAGCAATGTCTTTCTGGCACATGCATGAACTGGCCTTGAGCCAGGAGATGAGACACGCGATTTGTAGCCCAGTCGGCCTTGGCTTGAAGAAGCCATTCCCTTTCTGGCATGCGATTGAGCTATCATTTAGCCAGGAGGCGAGGCATGCGATTTGGACCCGGTCGGTCTTGGCTTGAAAAATCCATCCCTTTTTTGGCATGCACCTAAGCTGACAATGAGCCAGGAGGCGAGACACGCGATTTCTTCCCCAGTCGGCCTTGGCTTGAAGAATCCTTACCCATCGGCGCTGCAAGGCCGTTTCAACGCTGTAGCACGCGAGTTGCTGCATGCTTGAACTAAACATGCTTGGTAATTTTATCATGCATGTTGAGTACGCCTTTGTGCCGCTCTTGGTTTTTTTATTCCAATAAATTTTGCAGACTTTACATGGGTGTCCTTGTTTCACAAATTTAAAAAATTTTTACTTAAAAGCCATCTCCTTCCCCGCTACATGTGATGCTTTGAAACCACATGTCGCCCATAATTTTTGACTAATATAAAACTATTAACTAGCAACTATTTGTGTTTACCACAATTAGGCTGTACTATTGCTGAGTAGACCACCAGCATAGCACACTATTGATCGAATGTCGATGGTTTACAAAATGCAAACGTTGAAATATTTCTGATACCCTTTTTTGTTATTAATATATTTTGTTTAAATATGCCTAATTTCGCATTAATCTTTTCGTCGATTTACGTCTTTTTATTTAAATTTAAGGCTAAATAGGTAGTTTGTATTTGAAATATCCAAAATGCAACTCCAACAGTCGTTCCTTCAGCGAGCTGCACGTGCCTCATTGTTGAATGACGGCTGTTAGCATTGCCAGCCGTAATCCTATCGAAAACACTACTGGACCACGCGCCTCCTACGTGGCGCAACAATTGTGGACCATCCGCACAGCAGGAAGATGGGATGTTCCGAAACTAACAATCAACTTCGAAAAATTCGTTTCAACAATGGTCCAAAGGGGTTTTTTCGCTTTTTTCGAGGGGAAAAAATTTACTTAGAACTACGAAAATACGCCTACGCGAAATCCGGATTAATTTCCAGTCTTTTGACACCTTTCTCATATTTTTAGCCTTCCTACTTCAAGAGAAGAGGTACATATATACCTATATATATATATATATTAGCGGAGTCGCTCGCTTCGCTCGCTCATTCCGCGTCGTCTCGCTACGCTCGAGGAGCTTTCATGTTGCAACTCTTATGCCTATGACGGATATTCCACATCTAACACGATCAAGCAAGTAATCAGAGTGCAGTACGTGACGGACATTCCATACACGATCAAGCAAATGATCAGAGTGCAGTACGTGTTTTTCGTGAGGGCCAGGGAATAATGAATTTATTGGAGCCATGGCCCATAGCCAAACGCCCTACTAAAAAACAACTTAAGTACATGTACAGTACTCTACATATTGAACCTAGGACCATACAACGTCATCCATCATACCCTGGTGCTATTATGCTGATCTTCGCCACGACACAGTTTCACAAATTCACTGCAAAACTATCCTTGCAGCCTTGCAGACGTAAGGGAATGATAACCATAAATTAGTCCAACGGTCTGGCCACCCAAGAGCTACGTGCGCTTCTTTAGGCGAAACATGCGATTCGTATCCAGTCGGCCTTAGCTTGAAGAAACCATCCCTTTTTGGCGTGCGCCTAAACTGCCAGTGAGCCAAGAGGCGAGGCACGCGATTTGTAGCCCAGTCGGCCTTGGCTTGAAGAAGCCATTCCCTTTCAGGCACGTGATTGTACTGTTATTGAGCCAGGAGGTTAGGCATGCGATTTGTACACAGTCGGTCTTGGCTTGAAGAAGCGTTCGTCTTTCTGGCATGCACCTAAACAGGGAATGAGCCAGGAGGCGAGACACGGGATATCTTCCCCAGTCGGCCTTGGCTTAAAGCAGCCTTATCCATCCCTGCTGCAAGGCCGTTTCAACGCTGTAGCACGCAAGTTGCTGCATGCTTGAACTAAAATGCTTGGTAATTTTATCATTCATACTCCTTGTGTCGCTTTTGGTTTTTTATTCAAATAAATTTTGCAGACTTTTACATGGGTTTCCCTGTTTCACAAATTTTAAGAATTTTTACTTAAAAGCCATCTCCTTCCCCGCTACGTGTGAGACTTTGAAACAGCAACCACATGTAGCATATAATTTTGGGCTAATATAAAAGATTTCGTGCAAGGCGAAATCGTACCTAGAAACTATTTGTTTTTGCCGCTATTAGACTGGACTATTGCTGAGTAGAGCACCAGCTAATACCACACTATTGATCGAACGTCGATGTTTTACAAATGTTAACCTGGAAACATTTTTGACGTCCCTTTTGTTATCAATATATTTTGTTTAAATAAGCCTAATTTACCATTAATCTTTTCGTAGCTTTACGTAATTTCAGTAAAGGATAATGACCGAAAACCGCGGGGATTGCTAAACAATGCCCGAGGGCGCGCAGCGTCCCGAGGGCCATTGTTTAGGAATGCACAAGGTTTTCGGTCATTATCCGACTTAATGCCCATTACGGCGAGGAGCTCGTTCCCATTGTCGGCTATTGTTGGCCGACGTTCTACGCTTTGAAAGAACATGGTATTGTTACGTAAATAACGGGCTATTGTTTTGCATTATTGGTAAGTATTCGAAAATAGATGAACGTGATGCGGGAAACTAAAATTTTTGGTAGGCTACTGATGATCAAAATGCCTTATCGTATTCCGTGTTTGTCCTTTTCGATGTGCTTGTTTGTGCGTTGCGTGGCAGAAATGAGGACAGAACTTTAACACAAAGACAACGAATGTTTGGCAGGTCAAATGGAAATGGGCGAGAATACCTTGAATACATATTAAAGGTTTCAAAAATAAATCAACGTGGGTTAAAACATATAAAAGGAAAGCAGAAAACAAGCCGAACAGCTATGTCAGTGATCTGGAGACGAATTGGGTTGCTAGTTTGAATCCGGGTCATGCCACTTCAAAGGTGGCTTACTGTACTACGTTAATTCTAGTGTATTATTTTTGCTGTTTGGCTTGTTTTCCTCTTTCCTTTATATAATTTACATGAATTTGTGCTTATTTATTTAAAGTGCAACCCTTAAGAGAGTCAAGGCATTTTCTCTTTCCGGCAATCCTTCTCGTTGTCCTGTCAACGTGCACAGGCTGTATCAAAATTAATGGCCCGAACATGCAAATACTGGGGTTGTGTATTTTTGCCCCAAAAAGAAATACAGTAGTTACATTTTGTATTACAACCGCCCCGTGGGTAAAAATGTTCGGGCAACATCGTCAAAAATGTTGCAACAGATGCCAATTGCTACGTTGGATGGCAATCACAACATTGATGTCAGCAACAACTTTGTATCGACCAAACGTAGAAGAGCAGCTCAGTGTGGAAACAACTGGCCACCGTAACTTGAAATCCTTACGACAGTACAAGAAAAGTAGCCGTGGTATGCAAGCAAATATCGGTATTTTGAACGTCGTAGCAAATGTATCAGGCCGGAGTGTTACAAATGAAAACCTGGTCAAACATTTGGTGATTAAAAACTGTTCCCATTTTACAATCATTACGTAATCTTTTGTAAATGTAACGGTATAGTAATGTAGTGCTTTGCTACTTTAAACGTGTTTTTTGTTTTTGTTTTGTTAAAATAAGCTGTTTTTCAAACCCCGGGCATTCCCTAGTGCCCGCACTTTTCCCGCCTTCAGATGAAGGTGCGGGCTTTCCCAGCAACAATGGGTTTTTACATTGTTGCGTATTGTTTCAGCTGGGCTTTCCTTCGCCGAAAAGGGCATTAATTTAAATGTAAGGATAAATAGGTAGTTTGTATTTGAAATTTCCAAAATGCAACTCCAACAGTCGTCCCATTAGCGAGTTGCACGTGCCTCATTCTTGAATAACGGCTGTTAGCATTGCCAGCCGTAATCCTACTGACAACATTACTGGACCACGCCCCGCCTCCTACGTGGCGCAACAATTGTCGACCATCCGCACAGCAGGAAGATGTGATTGATTGATTTATTTATTTATTGAGCCAAGAAGATCTACAAATCCATGCGCTCACTAACTAAACCTAGACTAACCTATACTAACCTAACCTACTGCCTCCAGATACACAAAATACAGGACGACCCTGGGTGACAACCCCAGACCACAATACATTTGAAAACCATAATTATGACACTCGAACACAGGGCACAGGGAACACCGGAAATGCCTCATTTACCTGAACACCCAATTAAGATGTGACATTCCGAAACTAACAATCAACTTCGAAAAATTCGTTTCAACAATGGTCCAAAGGGTTTTTTTTTGTTACCTAGAACTACGAAAATACGCCTACGCGAAATCCGGATTAATTTCCTGTCTTTTGACACCTTTCTCATATTTTTAGCCCTCCTACTTCAAGAGGAGAAGAAGTACATATACTTACATATATATATATATATATATATAAATACCGACCGTAAGTTTTTAATGATTAAGATCATAATATTTGGATTCTAAATATGTCGGGTTTGATGGAAACGCGGGTGAGTTCATTTTTTCACCAATACTTCGTAGTTTGGACCCGTCAACAATGCTGTACTTAATTCCGTGCAACAGCCAAGTATTATTTGCATGGTGCCAGTGAATACCACACGTAAGAAACATTATTTTTGTCTTCTACGATACCAATGGATGTTGGCTCTATCCAGTTCACTCCACCCACAACCACAGTCGTGTGTAATGCACAACAAGAAGCATTGAACTGGAATATACTAGGTCTTTCCAAAACAAAACTTGTTTAGGATTTTAGCCAAGGGTTTTCACCGATTAAAGTCGGGATATAAAATGCCAAGTCCTTTTACTACAGTAAGCCCGCAAACTAAATTTTTGAACATTTCAACTTGCTAGAAGATTATGGGTAGACTTCAGAAATTTGCATCCAGGACACATCTCTTTAACTCTAGTAAGAAACCAACTTGCTGGAAAGTACAAAGACCCTTATTTTTACGTAGACTGTAACAGTGTTTGTAAATGTGTCTTTTGAAGTGTTTAGTACTTCGAACATTAAACATGCAAAATCTGAAAATTATTTGGTACGCTATTTTTATGTACTTCATGTTACGTTTGAAGATTTAGTCGATAAGATTAACTTGGTGAAAGAAGAAAGTGTTTGATATAACGACTTCAATGGCGATAAAGCTTGACGGAATTCTTAATAAGCTTTGTTTTGGGGAGATATGAGATGCTTTTGTATCGGTTTCCCCAGTGATAAGGTCCAATTTTTTTCTTGGATATTACATATGTTATATAGCCAATAAAGCAACGGAAGTTATAGTTGGTTAAGTAGTATTCACTTAGAAAAATGTCAATATTGGTAAAATATTTTCAACAAGAAAACGTTAGGCTGTGTCACTAATCGAGACTTTTATTTTGTCAGACGGCCAAAACTTCCTGACCACACCAAATTTTCGCGTATTTGTCGCCTTGTAATTTTTCCTCTTATGTCTGAAAACAGCTAAACAGTCGAGTAGTCGCATTGATCTTATGTACGTTATCTGGACAGGACCGACGTTGACGCTGTTGTTGAATCTTGGCGGCCGACATATTAGTGTGTGTTTTAGCGTGTAGTATGGTTGTTGTTTTGTTAAAAACAAAAACTAACAGCTCCTGACCTTGTCCAGATGCCTTGCCATGCTGCGGCCTCGCTGTGCTGGAAATACCGGTTCTCGTTAGATCACCAAAGTTAAGCAGCATTGGGCCTGATTGTTACTTGGGACGGTGACCACCTGAGAAGTCGGATGATGCAGACATAGGGCCGTAGGACTTCGTCGGACAGATGAACAGGAGTGGTTAACGCTCGCTAAAACCATTTGAACATCCCCTGACTGTGCCGGGTGATCACATGTACAGTATTGCAGATACCGAACCAAACAAAAAATAAGTAATTCAGTTCGGGATGTTAATAGTATTAGTACAGTAAAGTGGCAGACTGTGAGAAGCCAAGGCTTAAACGATGGTGCCAAACCCCAAGTCCCCAAAGAGAAAAAAAAACAAGACGACACATTAAAAAAAAAACATGTCCAAATGCTCTTGGAAACATTTAAGACTGGTGATAGCCATGATATAAGGAGAAGAGAGTTCCAAAGGTTAGACAAAAAAAGGTATGATAATATTTAGCTGGGAGTGGTTGACAAGACGCGTTAGATTGTGATGCTTGGTGTTGGCAGCAGAAAAATAGAAAAAAAATCGGTAGTTTTGACGCTATATCGTTTAAAGTTTGGAAAGTTAGCATGTGGTGTCCACGACTCTGTCGAGTCGCAGCCAAAGAAAGCTGAATGTGGTTAAGGAAGTTCTGATAAGGTAAGTGATGTAGAGGTAGTCGACAGCTTAGATAGTCGACATTGGCAAGTTTCAATATGGAAAAAAAAGTCGTAATAAGGTCTAGCGACTTAAGAACAGTACTCGAAAGCAGGCTAGTGAAAAATTACAAAAAGGAAAACAAGAAGTTTAGTATTAAGTCTAAAGAAGGATATGAGAACATAATAGGCTTCTAAGTTCGGCTTTGGTATTGATAAAATCAGCATGATGGTGAAGCTTAAGAGCAGTAACAACAAGAATTCCGAGGGCAAGGTGTTGAGTCTGGGATGAAACGATGTCGTGCTGGATGTGGCTGGAATTGTACAAAATGTTGTATGCAAAATATATCACAACTCATTTATCAGGATTTAGATAGAGGTCGTCAGCTGAGGCTCTGGCCGTCACGATATTGAGATCATGTTGGAGAGACTCGGAGAGAAAACAGAGAGCAAAACAGCTTGATATCATCAATATTTTCAGAGGAGATAATCTAAGTTTGCACCTGAAAATATTAAAGAGTACAGGCCCAAAAATTGATCCTTGGGGAACACCAGAGGTAACTGGAAACCAATTTCTGGGAGAACCGCGAAAGCAAAAAAACTTAGATGCGATTGCATAAATAATAGTGCACAGCCAGATTAAAGGAAACGGAAAACCAAGTGTAAGAAGGTTGGAAAAAAAAATGGCATGTGATATGGGCTCAAACGTTTGCTAATATCAAGAAAAATAATGTCGCATGGGACGCCAAAACCAATATATTGTGTGCTCCTTATCTTTGTTTTTTATATGAACACTTTAATGGCTTTTCATTCTAGTTAATATAATGTGTAATATAGATAAAAGTCCGTAGCAAGCTGCTGAGGCAAGTACTGTTACGAAGGAACCCACGTTGTGAAGGGAAAAAAATATTGATGTCTTTACAGATTTTCAGGAGATCGCTGTGAACAAAGCTTTCCACAATACTGATAGCAACAGGGAATATGTAAGTACTTTCTTACACATTCTTAATATCCCGAACTAACAAGAAATGTCAAGCGTTTATTGTTTCGGCATCTTTACTGCACATGTCACCTCCTGGAAAAGTTTGAACCTGCTTTGGGTTAAGGAAACAATAACTATATTCGGAAGAACAATATAGAGAATGTGGTTTCGTTCTTCTATTGTAGTACACGCCATAGGACTAGGTGGCCGATGGTTAGCATGAATCTCATGTGCCAGAGATCAAAAGTTCGACCCTACATCAGCCATACCTAGTATTTTTGGTGTGCGGAGGTCCCTATGATGCCTGATGCTCATGTTGAGTGTGGCTCATGTAAAGAACCTTAGAAATTTCCGATCGGAATTACTTTGCAAAATATTCCCTCTCACCATCTGACTTTACTTTGTAAAATGTTCCGTCTCCTCCGGGCTTTGGGTGGAAGTGCTTCAAATCTCTAAAGTATACTTTGCATCAATGCTGTGCCTTATGCTCCACTAGATCCAGTTTGCATCTACCAATGTCAAGTGATGCGCATTATTTATTTGGATTCTGACCCAAATAGTGGGTTCCTTGATACAACTGTGATACTGCTTTTTTGTTACTCCCTGTACGATAAGCTCGGTTTAAGCATATCTACTGCTCCGTTATCCAAAAACATGAGAGGAAGATTTTGGAAGGTAGACAATATACCTTTTTTAAACGTAATAAAAAATTACAAAAGATGTAATGGTAAAGCTAATTCACTGTGATATGGAGTCATGTACTTCCTTAGTAAACAAGCGTCATTCAGCTTCACGCGTAACCTTTAGCTTCGACGTTTTTGGATTTTAAAAGGTTTTTTTTTTTCCTCGTGAAGCCTTACAACCTGATCATAATGCCTATCGAAAACAATTAATTGCACGTTTACGTTCCCGTCTTTTTGTCGCCGTAGGACTAGCCAATAGCCATGTTACTCCAGGTCACTGTCGGTACCGTTCAAGGATTTATCTAGGGCCCACTTTTATTTTTTCTTTATTTTATAATTTTGAAATTGTGTCTAATGTCATCTAGCTGAATTTGCGGACAACACTCAGCTGAGCAACTTTGCACCTAAACCGCAGCCATCTCTGGTTTTCCAGGAGACATCGACACCAACTTTATACCTTGTATAACGAGTGGGAGCGGGCCATTCACCCGCAGAATTCCTGTATTTTGCACTTCGGTAAAATAACTCCAATTAACATTTATTTTTGGGGTGCTGAACCTTTAAACTCGATCAACGCAACAACTGATTTCGGTATTGTTATTAATAATCCATTTAACTTTTGAACTCACATTAATTCTGTTATCTCCAAAGCCAAGTCTATTTCATTTTGGTACACACTTACATTGCGTCACCAAGATATTTACTTCAGACTTTACTTAGCCCATGTACACCCGATAATTGAATATGCTATCGATTTCTAGTGCTCTTTTTCCAAAACGGTGTGAGAGCTCTGGAAAAATGTCCAACGTTGTGTTTTCAAACGCGTAACCAGTACAAAAAATGTCACTTATGAGCAAAGACTGAAATATCTTAAAGTCCTGTCTGTCTGGTGGCATTACTTTCGGTGAGGGATAGTCATGCTTTTTAAAATTTTTAAATTAAACTTTGGTGGTCCTACCGTTTCTCAAGTTAAACGTGACCACCTTTTAAAACTAAAATTCCAATACCATAACCACAAATGGGTCAAACACACTTTCTTTTCCCGCTGACATTCCAAATGGAACAACTTGCCAGAATCTGTGGTTTAGGTCCTAACTGTCAAATCTTTCAATAATTTAATTTCCCATGAACTTGTGGTCTTTTTTTACACGTAGGATGTTGCCTGTCAACGAATAAAAGATGAGGAAGGATTAGAGTATGCTTTCAATTGGATGAAATGTCCACCATTTTTGGGGAGTATTGTCTTTTTTGTCTATTTACTGAGCTACTTGTGCCAAAAACATTTTGATCATCGCACAGTTTGTATTCAACTATACATACTATCTATATTTATTACATAATTATAAGATATTTGTCCTCATTGGTCTAGCAAATCTTTACGATGCATGACCGTTCGCATCCTGTTTTTTTTTTAATTTATTAGAAATATTTATTGCATGTTAGTGTTTATGTATACGTTAACCTTGTGTTGCTGCTGTTTTTTTAATATATACCGTACAACTTAAGTCACGTAATGCCCACCAAGGGTGCATTGACTACAAAAGTACGAATATTTTTGGACAAAGCGAAGCCTAGACTAAAAGACGGCACCAAATTGCAAAATGTTGGTTGTTTGATGGCTGAAGTTTTGTAGTTAGGGTGGAGTTCGGATGAATGATTGGATAGGAATGAAATTTGGTTTGTGGCGTGAAAGCCGCAAAAGTATTGCTGAGCTCAGAAGTGCTGTAAATCGACCTATTATTACAGAAGGTATTAGGATACATTTTTTTCTAATTCATCATTCTATCACTTTCCTTTGTAAATTTGAAAGTGTGATTTTTTTAAAGAATTCGGCAAGGAGTATATTGTGTTGATGGTTAACGGCAAACTTTGAAAAACGAAAAGTTAAAATATCATTTCTTCCTTCTGGTCGTTTTGCTTATGTGATCAAATTCAAAATAAAATTTGGATCATCGCATATCGATCACTACCAGAATACAGACCATAAAAAAATAAATAAAAAAGTATTTCCATTAATGACTTACAACATCGTCTTTGTTTGAAGAGATCTCTCTTCAACATGGTGACCAAAAATGCTGTTCCTATGGAAACCTCAAATTTCAAACCTCAAATCTTTGGAGAAAGAAGAAGCTGTTTAACAAAACTACATAAAATACAAAACGTTTGTAACACAACATGGCTTCTTCCAATATTTTGGAGGTTCACTGTTACCACGGTAATCATTTTTTTTCCACGTACAATGGACCTAACAATTTTTTCTAAAAAATTTAACAAAAAAGTTAGCCTGCAGATTAACGATAGTGTTGCAACGCCAAACATTAAAGCTTTAACGTAGCCAGCCTTGTTGAAATTCATGCACCAGTGGCAAATTGTCGAACATTTAAAAAGTAAACATTATAGTTATAGTGTTGGTTAAAGTGAAATGAACTCACACAGCTCTTGCTGTATTACCAAATGTGACAGCCAGTTGACTGAAACCCGTCCAGAAAATTATGTAAAAACTGAAACTCCGTTCCCAGTAGGTTTTCAATTTGTAAATGTAAATTTGTAATTGTTAAATTAGTACCAAAAACTACCACTGTTCATGTCCACCTTTGAAAATTAATTTCAAATTTTTTACATTTTGAACATTAATTTTCTGTGTCCGTACTTATCAGTAAATTTATCTATAGACATGAAACATCGCTATTAACATAACTATAACAATTGATAATGACAGACTTCATTATTCACCTTTGTTGTAACATTGTCGCCAGCTGCAGATATGGAGTATATTCGATACAATGTAATAATTACTTCAAACATGTAGCCTACGATCATCAAACTAAAATTGTTGTTTAGTATCCAGTATGACATCAAACAAAAGTGAAAGGCAAGGCGAGGCAGCAAAGCAGTGACGAATAAGGAGATGTCTTGAATCCTCTCCACTAATTGGTACAATTTCTCGTACTGATGCTGAATATAGTGGAGTTGGTCACTCAGAGGAGTTGATACTGTAGACAGGGCATCCTTCAGTTGACAGTTTAGCGATACGAAGCATTCACCCAAAAGGTCAGCAGTAACAATGAAAAAGATGCTGGCAAACAAATCATATCCATACAATATGAACCCTATGGCGATATGCAAACACAGCTCTGTGTTGAAGGGTAAGCTTACTACCATTAATAAACAAAAACGGAACGTTAAATGTTTAGAGTAAGGATCTAAAAGTCAAAACCTAGAAGGAACACGGACAAGCTTTGACAGTCAGGGTCTAGCTGTAAAATTTTGTCAGTAAGAGGCTGGAA
>JAHWFP010064022.1:35663-74588 GCA_023313725.1 Lithobius niger
GGCTGCGAAGATTTGGCCGCGAGACATGCAAATACGTCGAGCGGCCAAATCAACAACAGTCGAGCGGCCAAATCTTCGCAGCCCTGGTTTAAAAATCGATAACCAATAGTTCTTTAATAAATAACATATTTATATCAAGGTTGGGACGTCAAGCTAACTCGTATTTAATTAAAACGTGTTTGTGTTTTGTGAAAGGTCATTCCATTTTAGTTTACTGAGGGTGGAGTGGTTGGAAGACGAGTCGTCGTTTGCGTCCGTTTGTGGGGGATTGGGCAGCGTGGTTTCGCCGTATTTCACGCTAGACAGGTCGCTTGTGTTTTCGAAGCTTTTCGGAGTGATAGAACTTCGATAAAAGGCTGCATGGATAGAATGACATTCTGGGTAGGTATGTAATTCATTTTGAGCGTTTGTAATTTGAGAATTGTTTAAAAACTAGGTAATAGGGTAGCGATATGAATGAAGGTCATTGCATTTTAGTTTGCGGAGGGAGGGGGAGGGGGGAGTTAACGCAGCGTGAATGGCTTAGATATTGGCCAGACGTATAAGAGTTTGCAGGGATGGGATTTCATTCCTTTTAAGTAGCCTAATTAAGTTTTGTGCGTTTTTATTGCGTTACGTTTTTCTTTTCACGATGTAATTTGGTCGTTGGTGTGTGTTCCCGGTCGCGTGATCCGGAAGTGTCAAAAGTGTGGGTTATTGGCAAAAGTGTTGGTTATCGGCAAAAGTGTGAGGTAACTTGATAACCCACACTTTTTGCGATGATGCACACTTCCGGTGTTGGTTAACGGGATTTAACCAACGGAAATTTAGCATGGCGTTGAGTTAGCGTGACGTCACAGCCTTGGTATAAATTCATTTATTGATTAATTATTGCTGCAGTGCTGCAGCAACTTTTCAATATATGTGTAGCCTAATTTATTTTACAAAACGATTGGCGTGCATTGAAGCTTACGTTATGTTCACGTTGAATTAAACGGATTAAAGAGGGAAATCCAAAGGTTCAACAAGAGTTAAATAAATACAGATGCAAACCTTTTTACATTGCCTTTTGGATATAGTCTGACTGTCTGAGCGAGGATTCGAAACCGCGACTTTGGAAACCAAGCCATACCGTGTCAGTATGGCTTAGCGGTAGGACCTCGGCCTTTGGTTTCAAAGGTCGTGGGTTCGATTCCCCACTCAGGCAGTCTGACATATAGGTCCAAAAAGCAACGTAAATAGGTTTGCATCTGTATTTATTTAAAACGGAATAAAAGTGCCTAATTCGGCTGCCTTGTAAAAAAAAAAGTCCTCGGCCCATTCGGTTTCCAGATGTGCCCTCTGTTGGAAACGTTGATCAAAGCTATTTAATTCGGGAAAAAAGATTCTTTGAAAACTGGGATATTATCCGCTTTCATTTTTTTATCTTATGATACCGATGATCCTTTGTTTATTACTCCCGTCACTCACTCAAGCTCTTGCCGACTCTGCGCATAACTGTTAATCGCATAGGAATCAAAAGTTAGAAGCGATTGCCGTTGCAAGCGAATAGCAGATCATTAAATTCTACACAAATAAATGTCATGAATGGCTATGCATTCAGCGAACAACTGTAATAATTTATTAATTTATCATTGTATGCGTTACATGCACATCCAAGAAAAACTGAATTTTTTAATTAGAAGCAAGCTGTACTGTAATCATATGCAACGAAGTGTTGTAGCACAAGTACCGCTGTACCGGAAGTACCGTAACCTCGTTCCCAAAAGATCTTAAAAATAGCCGCTTACGTTTTGTTGGCCGACTGCGACAGAGCAACCTCGCAAGGTGTTCGGGAATCGCATTATGAGGTATTTTCAAACCGTATTCGACGTTGTATCTTACGTTTTGTGTCGAAAGCGAAATGGACGTGATGAAAGCGATCAAGTCGAGACTAGGGCCCCTGGAGTGATTCTTCATCTGCTGAAGAAGTGTTCTGTAATAGTAGTAGGTGTTTTCTGCAGCAGTTCAGGTGTGGTTGTTGATATTTCTACAGCAGTCCTGGAGTGATTCTGCAGGACTTCTTGGAGGAATTCTGCAGTAGTTTTGGGGGATTATATGTGTTTTCTGCAGCAGTTATGTGGTATATTTACAGAAATTCTGGGGTGATTCAGCAGAAATTTTGTTGTAATTTCTGCATCAGTCCAGGTGTGATTTTGCAGTATTCTGGAGTGATACTGAAGCAATGCTGGAGTATTTCCGAAGCAGTTCCGTGGTAATTCGTCAACATTGCTGGGGTATTTCTGCAGCAGTTCTGGAGTATTTCTGCAGCAGGTGTGGAGTATTTCTGTAGCAGTCCTAGAGTGATTCTGCAGCAGTCCTGAGAGATTCTGCAGCAATGTTGGAATATTTCTGCAGCAGTTAGCCAACACTGCAGGTGTATTTCTGCACGGGCATTTATTCATCAACACTGCAGGGGTATTTCTGCAGCAGTTCTAGAGATTTCTGCAGCAGGTGTGGATTTTTACTATAACAGTCCTGAAGTGATTCTGCAGCAGCTTTTGGCGGTATTTTGCAGTAGTTTTAGGTGTTTTAGCAGTATTTCCAGTGTGAGTCTTCAGCCTTTATGCAGCAGTTATTCGGTATTTCTGCAGGAGTTCTGCAGCAATTTTGAAGCAGTTTGTGATATTCTCTGCTGCAGTCCAGGTGTGGTTCTTGATATTTCTGCAGCAGTCCTGGAGTGCTTCATCAGCAGTTCTTGTCATAATTCTGCAGTAGTTTGTTCGGAATTCTTGGTGTTTTCTACAGTATTCCTGGTATGATTCTGCAGAATTTCTGCAACAGGTCTGGGTGATTCAGGATCAGTTTTGTTATATTTCTGCAGTAGTTCTAGAGTGATTCTGCAGCAATGGAGTATTTCTGCATCAATTCCGTGATAATTCGTCAACATTGCTGGGTTATTACTGCAGCAGTTCTATATTTTCTGCGGCAGTGTAGGTTTGATTTTGTGGTATTCTACAGCAGTCCTGGAGTGTTTCTGAAAATTGAAAATAGTGATCCAAAACAGTGTCGGATTGGACTGTCCGAGAACCCGGGAAACCCCGGGAAGGTCCCCCACTACAGGAGGCCCTTGTTAAAAAAAAAATAAACTTTATTGAACAATTTCACATGAATTCGTATGAAAATTGCATTTTAATATTCAGAAAAACGTTTTAAATTCACGCACATTTCTTTAAAACTGCGCTAGCTTTCTTGATCCTTCTACACTGCAGGAACCCTTGTTTCAATTTTTTTAAATATTGGAAATGAATTCGTGTAAAAATTGCATCGCTCAGTTGCAGGAAAACGTTTCAAATTCCCGCCCTTTTCATGGAAAAAACGTTAGCTTCCGGGTCGGGACGAAAGTAACAAACGAAAGACCTAGGTATGCCACTGGTAAGAATGTGGATCGATTCATGAAGTGCACGACTGTCGAGTGTAACATATGTGGGACGAGAAGAAAGTCTAATGTATTTAGACAGTGCTCAAGTTTCTGTACGATTGATTTCGGCATTCTTGGCATCAGTAATTTACGTTTAGAGCTTGCTAACGATTATATGACGGAAAGCCAAATGTGTAGCCACACCTCAGAAATTCTTTCGAGACGTGGCTGCATCTAAGAGAAACGTTCACCATATCGTCTTATTTGCCCTGACCTTCACATCATGTGCTCTTGCCTCTCAGCATTTAAACAATATCAATTTCTTGCTATGGGTTAGTCTTTTGCTGCCTTAAATTTAAAGCCATTTTTTATGCTGCTCAACTACATAAACACGACTACCTCTCGACCGGTTCAGTGATCTGACATCTACATATATTGTATAATACGAGCAGGCATCCGATTTGCAGCTGCACCAGCCTCACCATCGCGTCCGACTTCAAGAACCCCACCCTGTAGCGCCATCTGTTGACGGGGTTCGCCAACAAATTCCGGTTGGGATATTTTTTTAAAGACTTCGAATAGATGGTGCCACTGAGAATACCTGCAACGCTGCCTTTTGTTGACGGACTTCGCCCATAAATTCGGGTTTGGGCACTTTTCCAAAGTCTTCGAAAAGATAGCGCTAACCATTCCAGCCGCACCGCTATTTGTATCACCTTTTGTCGTAGTAAAACGCATGGCTGTTATTGGGCGCATGGCTGTTCTGTCCGTTTAGGCTCATGTAAATTCAATGCTTGCACATGCAGTGATTGTTGCCGCCCACTAAAGAACAATTATTCAACTCCTTTCTGGAAGTGAGCATTTAGGAAATAAATGCGCCTTTCCATCGTATCAGTCTGCCACTTTCGAGGCCCATTGGTCGCTTGGTTTAAAATTGTCTGCTGTAAGCTGAAACACGGATTCGTTTCTTACTATCTGCAAAATACTTCCCTTTAGTATTAGCTTAAATCGCTTTTAATGCTCTCAAATTGCCCAAATTTAAACACCATTTAAATGTAAACAAGCTTGCTTGGCATTACCACCAGATGGCTCTACTCATGCAACCCTCGTAGCTAGAGCCGCCATATTGCTCACAATCGCTTTGGGCATCTATTCGGTAAGTTGATGTTTTGCTCTGTCGGTTTTTTCCCCAGGAAACGTTAGCCGGGTATGAGTGGTAAGGCTGAGGACTTTAGGACAGGTTGTGTCTTGCACTCATTTAATAACACCTGGGGACTTAAATTTAGCTTGTAGGAAGTGTAGGAATTGCGATTTTCTGCGTAACCCGGTGTAGCATCTGTTTGAAGCTCAATCCAGCGGCCATTCGGAAGACTTGTCGGACTTGGAAGAAATTGCAGCGTAGTCGTCCCGGTTTTGTGGAAAAGGAAAAGAAGAAACTACCTGAAGATTCCTTGGATAGAAGGATTACTGAAGTCTTTGGGGAAGATCCTTGTGCAACACTAAACGTCGTGGACACGATGGTTGTTTCGAGCGCCAGCGACGGAGACGACAAAGCCGACAGACAGATTTACCCTAATCTACGGGACAGCCCCAAGGACAGTCTTTCGTCGGCAATAATCCCAACCGATCAAACTATGGATTTTAAAACGATGTTCGCTGATTTCCAAACGAGCATGGCATCACAACTCCATTCTTTCCAAAGTTCGATTCCGTTGATAATCGAGACAAAATTGGCGGATCGTGAACGCATTGGCGTTAGTTCATATGTGACGGAACCCGAGCGTAAAGGACATCCACCCCGATCAAGTGATCTGGACGAGGTGGGTTTTCGGGAGCGTCGCGAACCGTTAACCGTAAGTAAATCTGTGTGTTCACATAAAAAAAGAGCCATTCAGTGAACAAGGCGAGGGCCTTCGGCAAAAAGTACAGTAATTCTGAGGTTCCAAGCCGTAATGGGAGTTCTCCCTGGCGCCAATCTTCCCGGAAATTGGTGGTCGGACAGGAGTCGGCTCGGCTGCAGTTGTCTACGGACGTGCAGGCCGGAATGGAGCGGAGTAGTCGCCAGTTACCAAGGTCGCCACGGCGCTGGGGTGTGGTTGATGAAGGGAACTTGCATGCAAGAGGTGTGCGTCGAAGGCCGATGGGCAATGACGGACATTACAGTCGGATTCGGTCCCGTTCGAGATCGCCAAGGATGTCGATGAGTGGCGACGATCGTTAATGGGTGTGAAACGTTGATCCAAGATGGCGGCAGATGAAAAGTGGCAACGAATGGTAACGAGTGACGAAGATGATCGTCATTCTGTACAACGACGTCCTGTGAAACATGCAAGACGCCAATTTAATGATTTGGAGGATTCAGGTGACGATCGTTTGAATTATGTCAATATTGACGAAATTAGTGTTAGTGCCAGTGTTTCCTCGCAAAGCTCGGATTCCCAGCATAGGAATTCCAATCCTAATACATCATTTAAGGAGCGGCTTGTTTGAATGCTGACCGGAATTTGCGCCCTCCTCCCCTAAAAAAGCAAAAAAACGGGGGGTACAGCACACGAAGATGAACGAATGTCTGAGGATATTTATAATGAAGGGCCATCTTTTATTCCATGGAGTCAGTTTATGGCCTCTATTTTCCATCATTTTCCATCTGCTTTTTGTAAGGCTTCCCATGTAACAGTAGTTAATTCTGCGGATCCTCCGCGTCATAGTTTTGCAAATATGGGTTATTTTAGGCCTGACTCTTATAATTTCCCACAATCAGAAGTGGTTTTTAGAGCAGCTACTTAACCTGGAAGGTATGACTAGGAAAGATGAAGAGCTTTTGTCAGTAGAAGGTCCATTACCGCCCCATGACAGGAAGAAACGTAATTTTTTCTTCAAGTATGCGGGGACTGGAGCACCGGACCGTAGCCACTATAAGACTTATCCATCAGCGGAATATCTTACAGAGCGTTGTGTGATGGAGTTGGATTCGAGTCTGACGAATTCTCAGTTTATCAAAATCCCTATCAGGCAGTTTGAGAACGACGAAAGCTTGGTGAGGTGGAGTTTGCGAGCTGGTTCGCATGCGGATCTTGCTTATTCGGCGTCAACGGCGGTGGTGAGAGCTTTTTTGGCAGAGCCACCAGAGTCTCGGTCTGATTCAGTTTTGGAAGATTGTTTGCAGCACATGAAGAGAGCCTCATCTTTTCAACAAGATTCTTTCAACTGGGGAATTCGGGCTGTTTTGAACATGGTTTATCGCAGGCGTGATGCTTACCTAGAGTCAGCAGTTAACCTTCCATGGGATTTAGTTGGACGTTTGTGTTTGCTTCCAATCCATAGGTCGTCGGATCAATTCAACGGTCAATTGTTGGAGTTGGCCCCAGAGCTTTAAGGAAAGAAGAAGCCACTAGTGCCAAAACAAGGTCGTTTTTGCTCTAGATATGTTGCAGGATCATTTAGACAAGGTAGGTTTGAGATTGCTTCGGTGGTTTGAGATTGCTTCGGCGGTTCGTCGGAACACGCAGCCAGAATTGAAGAATAAAGGTCAAAATAGGAAGTTTTCAACAGAACCATACTACAATGTGGCACGGTCTAGCCAAGATGGACCTCCAAGCTCATTTCGCGGGCGCGGAAACCAAGCCTTTCGGAAAGGAAAAGCTAATTTTCGGGGCCAGGGTCACAGAACCAGCAATCCACGTACATGACTCTGCAGGGTTCAAGCTTGTCCCCATTCATCGGCAGGTGGGGGCCAGGCTACGACACCATGTCGCGGCTTGGTCAAAAATCACGACGGACCCTTATGTACTATCGATTATAGAAAACGGCTACGTCCCGCCGTTTGCATCTTACCCGACATTGTCCCACATTCCCCCTAGTTGGGTACTGGACGCGGTCGAGGCTCAGGCATTGAAAAGCGAGGTCGTCAAACTTTTGGACAAAGGGGCAATTCGAAAGTCCCCCATGGACACCCCCAGTTTCTACAGTTCGGCAAGGGTCATTCCGAAGAAAAGTGGGGGAACACGCCTCATCTTCAATTTATGCAAGTTGAACAGTTTTCTAATCAAACAGCATTTCAAGATGGAAACTTTCACTGTCATTCGCGAGTTGCTTCAACCTCAAGAATTCACAGTATCGGTGGATCTCGAAGATGCATACCTACACGTCCTGCTTCACCCGAAAGTTTTCCATTTCTTCCGATTCATTTCAAACGGTGTAGTGTACCATTTCGAAGTTCTGCCCTTTGGCCTCAGCACCGCTTCTCAGGTTTTCACGGCGGTGCTACGACCGGTAGTAGGGCATCTACACGAGAACAAAGTGCGAGTCCACGCCTACCTAGACGATTGGTTCCTCTGCTACCTCAGGCATCAGGGATTGTTGATCGATCTTCAAAGAAGTCTGAAGCTGTTTCAAGAATTAGGTCTGGGGGTGAATGTTTTGAAATCACGTCTGGTACCATCAAGAACATTCATCTTTCTCGGGGCCGTGCTCGATCTTGTATCATTCCTCGTGAGACCTTAGCCGGACAGGATTGCGAAGGTATGCAGCATATTGTCGGGGTTGCTTCGGATGTCATCCATTTTAGCAAAGGAACTCGCTTCGGTAATTGGCCTCGTCGACTCTTGCACGGCTCTGGTGCCCATGGGGGCATGGAGGACAAGGCCAATGCATTGGTTTCGGAAAGAAGAATGGTCGCCAAGAATATCCTGGAACAACACGGTGCCACTTCATAATCTACCACGTCAGGCTCTTCAATGGTGGATCAACGGCGACAATCTGCGGTCGGGCGTTCCTATCAAGTCGCCATCTCCGGATGCGCTCCTGTTCACCGACGCATCGTCAACAGGATGGGGAGAACACTTGGAGGGGCAAACAGTGTCCGGCTGTTGGAGGCCGGCCGAGCAACTTCTCCATATAAACGTCCTGGAACTTCGGGCAGTCCGTCTGGCAGTTTGCAACTGGTCAACCCTTCTGGAAGGGAAAGCAGTAGGAGTCATGTCCAATACAATACCTCGGCGGTCTTGTATATTCAGAGAGGGGGGAAACCCACTCCAGGACCACTCCCCTGATGTCGGAAGCATCCACTCTATTCGACCTTTGTGCAAATCTTCATGTAACGCTACTACCCAGACACATTGCAGGCCGGTTGAATGTGTGGGCCGACGAGTTGTCCAGAACCAATCTGATGCCAACTACGGAGTGGCGTCTGGCTCCCAAGGTTTGTCAAGCCATCTTCTTGCAGTGGGGAACTCCCTTTGTGGATCTGTTTGCAACTCGCCTCAACACTCAGCTTCCAAACTATGTGTCCTCCTCCCCAGACCCTCAGGTGTGGGCAACGGACGCGCTGAGTATCTCGTGGACAGGGATGTTCGCTTATGCGTTTCCGCCATTAGCTCTTCTGCAAGCGGTTCTCAACAAAATTTGGAAGTCGCCAGGGTCATTCATCCTAATAGCTCCGTTGTGGCTAGCAGCATCGTGGTACGTCGATCTTCAAGAGTTAGCAAGGGAGTCCCACTTCCGTTACCTCAGTTCAAGAGTCTGTTCACGCAGCACTACGGACGGACGTTGCACCCCAAGCCAGACAGATGTTCTTCATCTTCACGCGTGGAGACTATGAGGGTCAGTCTGCATGAGGCGGGTTTTCTATCTTCAGTGACATTGCGTCTCCTGCAGTGTCATCGTCCATCTACAGTTAAGTTCTATGAGACGAAGTGGAAGAAGTGGTTTACCTGGTACGGGATTTCGTTTGTAGACTCATGTAACCCATCGGAAGCATCTTTGGCTGCTTTCCTCGAAGATCTTTTTCAAAAGGGGCTTTCACCATCAGCTATAAAGGGCTACAGATCTGCCATTAATTCGGTTCTATACTGTACAGGAAGTTCAGTTACTATCGACAGCAAGATCCTGTCCAGATTAATCCGGGCATTTGAAAATGCTCGTCCAAAAGTACGGCAGTTGTTTCCTAGATGGAACCTCTCTCTGGTGCTAGAAAGTTTGTCACATGCACCATATGAGCCCTTGCATACGGCATCAAAACTTCATTTAACTCAAAAACCTGTGTTTCTGGTTGCTTTGGTGACGGCGGCTCGACAAAGTGAATTGGCAGCCTTGTCACGAGAGGATGGACACATTCGTTTTGGAAGGGGGTGGTCAAGAGTCACAATGACTGTTCCAGCAAGTTTCCGGTCCAAGAATCAGCGGCCGGATGAAGCGCCTAAGCCTATATTCATCAAAGCACTCGCCCCTGTAGTAGAACCCGGGGGTGGGGAAAAGATGCAGTGCTCTGTTCGGGCGCTCAGATGTTATCTGGAGTATACCAAACAACCACAAATTACATCGGCGTCTGTCGAGAGGACTGCTCCACCAACACCCCTTTTTCTCCTGGTCAACAAAGAAACGGGTGCTTTAGTTCGAAGCCCAGTGCCTCTGGCAAGGCTCGGAGCCTGGATTCGGGAAGTAATTAGAAGGGCATATGATCTTGGTCCAAACCATCTTGACATTCTAGGCTACCTGAAGTGCGTGCTCATGAGCTGCGTGCGTTGGCAGCCTCATGGGCTTTTGGATCTGGTGTACCTTTGGAAGAGATATTGGCAGCATGTTCCTGGAGACACAAAAATACTTTTATCAGCCACTATTTCCAGATGTAAGTGGTTCTGGTGGAAGAGATGATATGTTGGAACATGTGATAGCAGGCAGTCGTGTAGGCCATGCGTAAGGACTGGCATGTCAGCTAGTGGATGTCAGGCACTCGGGGGGGAGTGTGCAGACACGTTAGATATTAGGTACAACGTTTTGTTAACGAGTTCAGTTACTAGTGTTTGTTAAGAGTTCAGTTACTCAGTGAGAATAGAATCAGTAAGTAACTTGTACACATTGGGAAGTGTCGTGGGTGGACGTGACAAGAAAGGATGAAACTTTGCACAAGGTGGGTTCCTTAAAGTTCTGAAATTATTCTTTAAGGCACCCTTAAGTGCAGCTGGCTCGAGGTTCTCAGCTTGACCCACCTCCATTGGACAAAGTTAGCTAATACTAAAGGGAAGTATTTTGCAGATAGTAAGAAACGGAATTTTATAATTCTAAAATTAGTTTTACTATCCTAAAATACTTACCTTTAGTATGAACCCACCCACCAGCCTCGCTCTCGCTGAACCCGAGGAAAGGGTGAGCAAAGCGGTAGTGGGCAATATGTCGGCTCTAGCTACGAGGGTAGTATGAGTAGAGCTATCTGGTGGGAAAGCCAAGCAAGCTTGTGTACATGTAAATGGTGTTTAAATTTGGGCAATTCGAGAGCATTAAAAGCTATTTAAGCTAATACTAAAGGTAAGTATTTTAGGATAGTAAAAACTAATTTTAGAATTATAAATTTCCGTTTTTTTTAGCCCATCCACGAAAGTCAAAAGTCAAAAGCTGAAGCAAAGCTCCAACAAAGTTTTGGTCGCCTGGAATGTGGCATTGTCGGTGTTTTGAGTTTTGACTTTCGTGGATGAGCTAAAAAAACGAATCCGTGTTTCAGCTTACAGCAGACAATTTTATACCAAACGATCAATGGGCCTCGGAATTGGCAGCCTAATACGCTGGAAAGGCGCATTTATTTTGTAGATGCTGACTTCCAGAAAGGAGTTGAATTGTTGAATTGTTGAGGAGTTGAAGGAGTTGAAAAGTCGGCTGCAACAATCACTGCATGCACAAGCGTTGAATTAACATAAGCCTAAACGGACAGAACAGCCATGCTCCCAATAACAAACTTAAAGCGTTGATACCAAATGAACAACAACTGCTTGCAACAATTTCGCGATGTGCAGTACCCAGGTGAATTGTCCAAGCAGCAGCAAGGGGCTTAATTGCTTACTGAATGCTGGCTTTCTCAGTGATAAGGTTTTTTTTTTAGCATACAGTCAAACACACGTATACCCCGCCTTTTCCGGGGAGGTAGGGGTGAGAAGCAGAGAAGGAAGAGGAGGAGGGGGGGGGGGGGAGATAGTGTTATTTGCTTACAGAATACGGGTATGAAGCAAAAAGAATGCGGGGCATGTGTTGGGGGAGGCATTTCACGCGTTTGAACTTTGGTTTTATAAAACCAAAACTAAGATAATATAACACTAGATATTTTCAATCACCGTGCAGCATGCACGCGTCTAGCTAGTTTTGCATAATGGTTGTTTGCTTCCAGAAAATAAGTCGTGAAACTGATGATTTTCTCCAACTCAGTTAAAGAATTTTCTGGGGTAGGTAGTCAGTAGTAACCAGAAGTACATGAATAATCACTGAGGCCTTTATGTACTGGACTGGCGATCTACCCTCTAGATAGAAAGATGTAGTTTGCTTATACAACTAGTATTAATTTATTTCCCCCAACGAAAAATCCAGATATGGACCATATCTAAACCACCAGATAAGGCCCATAACTGAGCTCCAACTGTGGTCATTCTTAGACTCCAGAATTAATCGATATCCGGAATACAGATGAGTAGTGTAGTTTGCCCGTATCCACAACAGCTCGGCTACTTTCTACAATACTAATTCTTATCGTCTCATCTGTGACGTCACAGATGAGATGACGTATTGGGTTAGTGTTAGTATGACTATGCATTTGGAGTCAGAAGAAAGATGGCTTCCGGTTGTAAGTAATATGTAAGGCCTGCTCGCTCTCTGATTGGTCGAGAGTCGGTCACGTGAGCGGAGGACGTTTCCGGTCGTCCCTCGAGCGGTAGGAATTGGAACAAAAAAATGGAGGATTTTTTTTAAGTAATATTTCTCTGATTCGTTGAGAGAGCTGGTAACGTGACCGACGCCTGCAACGCCCTTCCGACGGAGATTAGAACTAACTGAATAAGGCTGGTGGCAATTATTTGTAGTCATTTAAATCTGATCACGACTAGACATGGATGTCGTTACACAAACCGATTTATCCTCGATGAAAGACATTCCTTCATCTGAAAAACGACTTCGAAACTCCTTCAAGTGCACTAAACCCGAAGGTAGGATCGAGTTTCATTGATTCGTGCGAACGCATTTTAAAAATAACGGAGGTGAAACCTTGTCATGTTTTCGGACTTGTGATACAATATGGCAACACAAGACTTACAAAGGATATATTCGCAAGATCACTAGCCTATCATGCGAAGATATGCTCAATTGACTCGTATTGCATCGGAGGTGAATCTGTCGAACTCTATTGTTTCATACGTTTTAAAGAAAAAGTGGATGTAGGGTTTGTGATTTGCCTTTCAAGAATGATGGTTTCATCAATTGTGCCTACAATCGTTCTACTTTCAACAGAAGCCATTCGAAGAAATTTTTTGTCAATGTTATATGCTAAAGATTCTACTCCCGTACAAACAGTAGCATCCCAAGAGCTGCTTAGTTGTGAAGATCAAGATAGCAGCGAAAGTTATGAATTAAAAAAAAAAGGAAAAACAAACAGCGTTCTGTAGTGTAAATCGATAGTGCTAAACAAAAATAAAAATAAAAATTTCTCGCTGATACTAAAGTTGCGCCTCCCAACTCAGAGTTCATTCGCTTCAAAAATGTCAGACCGTGCACTTAATGCCCGTCTTAATGAGACGGCAATTACGAGGTTAAGTGACTGTATACACTCATTCACAACCTCGGTCATAAACCTGCTATTTGATATGGTTGGCAATACGAGCGGGGAGATAAGACACTATGTTCTGGACACCAAAAATGAACTTGAAAATACTATTGAAACGAGAATAATGGAGGCTTCGCTTAGTAATAGCTTACTGGAAGAAGTAGTTACAAACTTAAAAAGACGTGCACTACAGACGGATTCAAGCGGTGATCCTCAGTATTTAGCTAACGGTAAACGAATAACGAATGTGGCTCCGGCTCTCCACTCTAGTGACGTCACCACCTTATCGTGGTGCAAGCAAAATTGTCTTTCATTAAATAGCCAACGTAACGCCTTCGACTCCAAAAACAAAATGATAAAGAACCTCTCACAACCTACTGAATCTAACGATGCAGCTAATAAACAATATGTCGATTTCACAAATAATTTATCTGTGTCATTCAATTTTAATGCCCAACTTAATCAACCCTGGTTTGTTTTTGCTCGAGATGCTAGTTTTGTTATGACATGAAAAGCAAAGCTGACGAGAATTTCCTTGTTTTGTGAAAAAGAAAATGTCGATTTAATGGTTAGAGTGGATTTTAGATGGAATCCGTTTATGTTCCACAAACCTAGTTACTTGAAAACAATGGAAGAAATTCCAAAGACAGACATACTTATCGAACCTGGTCAAGCTATTGTGGTTTCTAATAGTACGTATGTGAAAGAATATTTAAAAGATACGAAAGTAGACGTTTTCTTTACATTTATTTAAATTTTTTTTTACATTAATTTTCTTTTATTTGTCTCCGGTCCATCTTCGTCATCTCGATCTCTTTTTCTTTTTTTTTCGCTGTAAAGAAGTCGAAGAATTAGCGAATAGAACAATACTTTTAAAGAATGTTTTTTAAATCTGGAGTAGCTTACTTTTCTATTGCTACCTGCATCAATCGTCTCAAATTTTCTACTATTGCAGACACCATTGGCATGCTAAAAAAGGAAGGAAAAAATCGTTTTTGTTTAAAAAGGGATTTAAAAAATGTTATTTAAAAGTTTTCATCTTATATTACTTACAGCTCATTTTCTCCCGTTTCGGGATTTGTGTAGATGTTTGGCATCTATAAAAAAAAACAAGTATCACGTGATCAGGAAAATGATTTAAAACTCTTTGTGGAGTTGAGACAAGCTCATTCGTTGTTTGTTGTTTGTGGAGATGAGTCGTCAAGTTCAGTTCAAAGACGGGAAAATGGATCAACAAGAAGTTACAAGTTTAGAAAATGTTGACATTGAGCAGACAGTTAGGGAGTTGAGCGATCTCGTTCAAAAACTGTCAAATCAAACAGTTACTGTTTGTAATGAGGCGATTAACGAAAATTCTGAAGAATATTACGCCGCTTTAAGACGACTAAAGGAACAATTGAACAATCGTTTAGACACACAGGAAGATATTTTACACGAACAAAAGTATACTTTTCAAGCTTTTCAAGCAAGTGACTACTTACGACCGGATCCAGAAGAAAATATGGACTATAACGTGAAGGGGCAACGCATTGCTAATTTAGGAACACCTGTTTATGAAGGTGATGCTGTCAATCTAAGCTACGCACGTGAGAATTTCCTTCCATTAAATTCGAATCAGAACTGTTTTAACGCTAATCAGAAACGTATTGTTAACGTATCTGATCCAAATGACGAAAATGATGTTTGTACAAAACGTTATGTCGACGCTCAAAAAACCAAGAATTTGCAAACAATAACTTTTACAAACACTAAACCAGCCTTAGCTAATAAACGCTGGAAAAATGATTTTTTTACAACGAAGAAAATTGCTGTAGAGGAAGTGATCGTATTTTCTGAAGATCCCAGAACCAATTTCCTCGTTAAATTGATGCTTGGTGACCGTGAAATGATGCTAGAAAAACAAGCTTTTGAACGTTTCGCAACTCTAAAATTGGGTGAGCCAATTTTAGTTGAGCAAGGAAAGAGGCTAGAGGTTTTTAACGTTGATGAAATCCCAACATATTTCAGAAAACCAAATGGTTTTCACAGCATTGTAAAAGCTGATATTTATTATTCATTTGTAGAGTAGTAATTTTTTCCTATATGTAAAAATTAAATAATAAACATCTTTAAATAAAATGTGTGCAAAGAATACTTACTTTTCTCTCGATGGTGTTGCGTGCTCTTCCAATGGCAGTTGTGATGTGATGAAATCTTTCCCCAGTGGAATGCAACGTCACTCATTTTAATCTCGATTTTATTTTTTCTTGTTCGACACTAGGAAGAGGCTGTGGAGATGAACGATCTTTCAATCGCATCTCTAATTTCAGTTTTCGGGGACAAACACCTCAAAAATAAGCATGATGTTACAGTTTTTAGTCAGGTCACCAACCTGTTCACTTGAAAAATGTCGCGTAGTCGGATCATGTCATTCAAAAACGATTATTGCCATCTCACGATTTTAAGAGATTAAAGGTTTCATATAAAAAGGGAAAGCTTTTCAAGAGAGCTTCACACGTCTTCAAGAGTTTAACTTGTGTTCAAAGTGTCAGACAAGTCTTCAACTTGAAATCAGGCAAGTTTACAATTGTTTTTATATGTTATTAGGTATAGTTTTAAAAAGAGAATAAAGACTAATGTGACTTTGTTCTCTCTTTTTTTTATTAGTAAAATGGCTTCCATACTCTTGCCAACAATGTCTCTCCCATTAAGTGTCACCGACCACGCTTTTGTGAATGTTGGCATATATGCAGAAAATATTCTTATTCATTTAAGACACTACACTAGAGCAACGTCGAGGTTTTTTCCATCCAAAAACGGTATTCCATTGTCGCTGCAACAATGGAAAATGTTCAAAGATAATTTCGACATTATTCAAACAAACGTGGTCGATGGAGATAAGCACGTTGAACTAGATCAAGGCCAAATACTGATCTATCCTCAGATTGAAAACAACCGGAAATACATTGTTTTTCAATGTGAAGATGGGAAACAATAAAATTTAAATTCAAGCTCATTTTCCACGTTGAGGTCATTAGCACCTGCTATCGACGTCATGGTGACGAAAATGAAATCTGAGATGGAGAACAAAGGTTAAACAATGACATAAAAATGTTGATACACGTTATCGGGTGAGGTTTTTTTTTATTGTGTTTTAAACATTTTAAAACGAAATAATTCAGTTGCCTTCAGACTGTTGTGACAGTAGGATGGATCTTATAGAAAAAGCTACGTGCGAATCTTATGGAATAGTGTGCTTCGTATCCAACAATTTGCTAGCAAGAGGACAATCTTTTACAACAATGACACTTTTTAGTGGCGAATATGAGTTAGTGTCACATGCTGAATCGCAGCTGGGGGAGTATTTATGGCTTTATTTGCGTTTCAAGAGTGCAACATCGCGAGAGAAAGTGATGAATTTGTTAAAACTGAATGAACTCTCTACAGACTATACTGTGCGTGCACTCGTCACTGAAACAAGTCGAAAGTGTTGGATTAGGAAAATATGTAAAAAAGATCCTGAAATGCTCGAACTGTTGCAACCTAAGGAACTGAATTATTTGTGTTTCGAGATGTGACTCATTAGATGGTGTGAAACATATTTACATACTGACTTTAAATTTGATTCTTTTCTGTTTGAATACTCTGCTCAGTTCCCTTTTATCATTGCATATTTGAATTGGTATCGTAAAATGCGTGCAAATTAAAAATAGTATAAAATACTGTTAAATTGGTATTTTGTTGTTATTTGAAGAATGGAGTGCGTTGATTGTAGGTTGCGTCTTCCAGCTGCTATGGTCGTTGCAGGACAACCTAATTCAGGGAAGACGAAGTTTGCGGTTGACCTTATTTTAAATAATCAACAGTTGATTACTCCAAAACCTACCCAATGTCTCGTAATATATGATATTTGGCAAAAAGCCTACGACCGTTTGAAACAGAATTGCTGCATACCGTTAGTATTCTATATAGTATTCTATATAGTAGAAGGTATCGACTCTGATCAAGCCACTATCGTTTTAATAGATGACAAGATGTGTGATTTGGCGAATCAGAAATGTTTAATAACTGATATATTTGTGAAATATTTTCATCACAAGAATCTATTTTGTATTTTACCTGTGCAAAACATGTTTCATAAAAATTTTTAAGAACCATTTCTGTTTGTTCGACCTATATTGTGCTGATACAAAGTCCACATAATCAGTCTCAGGTGGAAACGTTGGGGGTCGCAGTTAGGATGCGCCAACTTCCTTTGCGAGGTATATAATGACGCCACGCGAAATCCATTCACTCATTTGTTGTTAGACCTCCCATTCAACGACGGATCCCTCACTTCGTTATCATAGTTGTATCCTGTCCCAGAATCCAACTGTCTATATAAAACAATGAAGAAGAACCAAGCGAAACATTGAATTCCGCTTCTCGAGCTATTAGCATCGTCTAAGGTTCACCGCTCCGTGAAAAAAACCTTACTCACTCACTGTCCGACTGTGCTCGATGTTTTAAATAGCTGCTGTCTGAACGTGCTACGAGGTAAAATATCCTTAAGTATCAACCAAAAAAATAGGTTAAGAAAATACAAAACTGCTTTAAAATTGCTAGCTACGAAACGTGTCAGCAGAAAAAAAAAAGTTAAGACTTTAAATAAAAAAGGTGAAGATTTTCTTAGCGCGCTGATCCCACCTGTAATTAGTTTATTAGGTAGTATTTTTTCACGTTAATAATGTACAAAAAAATGATGTTAACGAACTATCCTGGTGTTTGACCATTTGAAAAACCTCATAGCGAGTTGGATGAACAAATGAAAAGTATTCTAAAACAAGATAATGTTGACGATCATCAGAAAGTTATGTTGTATCAACAAATATTGCTACGGTATTTGAATTATCGTAAACTGGCTAAAATAAAGGAACCTTTACAAGTTAGTTTTACTAGCAGCGCTGTAAATCCTCCAACTACAACTTTAAAAACGGATGCAACGCCTCAAACCGTGCCAGAACAGACTGAGACTACAGACACTGAGGATGATGGTGCATCGGCCAGAAAACCTAGCATCAATGAATTGGTAGAAACGGTTCCTATTAATTACAGAACGGTAGTAGCTGAACGTTTAGCGGAAGGTGACATTTCTTGGAACGAAAAGGGTGAGTTATTATTCCAAGGTCGTCCTATTAAAAAATCGAACGTTGCTGATTTAGTGTATGGTTTGTTCTCGCGTACAAAACATGCAAAACGTGTTGCTAACAGTTTACCGGGTTGGCAATCTCTTAATACTTGGTTAGGTCGTGTAACATCGTGGAGAAGAAAGTATCCAAAACCAAAAAAAAAACAACTGAGAAAGATTTGAGTTGGTTGGATGACAGTCAATACTTTTGATTATGACGACTTTAAAAGACATCTACTTCGATCCTAATTCTGTAGGCTCATTAGGAGGTAAAGAGAGGCTGTATCATGAAGCTAAAAAATATGGTTTTAGTAGAAAGCAAGTAGACGAATTTTTAAAATCTCAAGAGGCTTACACTTTACATAAAGACATTAGACACAAATTTACACGTAACCCTTTCATAGCTGCACGAAAAGATCACATTTGGCAGTCGGACCTCATTGACCTAAAGAAATATGCTCCTTTTAATAGCAATTTTCAATACGTTTTGATCGCAATCGACGTGTTAACTAAATATCTCCTAGCAGTTCCTTTAAAAAACAAATCAGCAGTAGCTACGGTTTCCGGTTTAAAAGAAGGTGTTTAAAGACAAGAAACCACTTTACTTGCATTCTGATGAAGGCTCAGAATACACTTCCGTAGCTGTCAGATCTTTACTCGACTCTCTCAATATTAAATGGTATCACACCTATAATCACTCAATCAAGGCGAGTATCGCGGAGAGAGTCATAAAAACAGTGAAAAGTCGAATATTACGTTGGTTTACCTATACAGGTACCTACAACTATGTAGATGTCTTGGATAAGATTCTAAATTCGTACAATAATTCTCTTCATACTAGCATCAAGTTAGCACCTTCCGAAATTACAACCAGAAAGAAGGAGCGTGAAGCTTATAAAAATTTGTACTGTGGCGCTAGCGGTTTGAAAGTAGGTCAGTAGGTCCGCATACCAAAAATTAGACACGTTTTTACACCAGGCTACATCCCAAAGTGGACTAGAGAAACATTTACAATTGCCAGCAAAATTAAAAATAAACTTTACAAAACACCTGTCTACACGTTAAAGGATTATGATTCTACGCCCATTAAAGGTACTTTTTACAGCCAGGAATTACAACCTATTATAAAACATGATAATGTTTACAGAATAGAACGTGTGTTGAGGGAAAAAAAAGTGGCAGGCGTGACTCATTTTTACGTTAAATGGGCTGACTGGGGTCCGAAATTCAACAGTTGGGTAACTGATATCGTTCAAGATGGACCTCCTCGATAATCTGTACATCACTCTTCCGTCTAATGGCAGTATGGATGTCTTTCCCGATAACACTTTAGCTCATTACAAGAATTATCTCCCAGAAACGCTTAACCTATCGGCCGAATATGAGGTCGCCTTGGTAGAGATGCAATTTCCTTTAAGAATGGACTATAAACCTTTTTTAATGAGAGCTGGTGAGGACGATGTAATCTTAAATGTTTTAAATTTAGATATAATGACTCCCACGGTCATTGAATACAAACTAAAATGCACAAGCGCTGGTATCAGTTACGACACAACCAGTGGCCTAGTAGAGGCAATAAATAAGGAAATAGCAGAGTTTAGGAGAGGCAAATTTGAAAATTATAAGGGGAAAGAGCATCCTTTTCAAGACTTACATTATGAAAAGCGGAAAAGGCCTAGAATTAGTTACAATACCAGCATAAAACGTTACGTTATTCATAATGGCATAAGACCAACTACTAATTTGTATATTTGATTATTAATGGGAAAACGAATGGCTCGCAGGTTAGGTTTTGAACCAAATCAATTACCTCTTTACCCTTATCGCGATGACGGGAGTCTCGCTACAAAGGGAGGTGTAGTCGTTCCCGATAAAAGTATCTCTTACAAAACTCGAGCTGAATTAACCATTACAGCTGTTAACCCATCACCTCATGATAACAACAACCTTCCAGATTATATTTGGATTTACACCAATATAATAAATCCGAGACCTGTCGGCAACAGTTATTCTCAATTGTTAAGAATTACTAATGTTGTAGGAGAGTTAGGCGCGAGCCAGTCTGTTATATTCACTTCTCCCCATTATTATTCGTTGTTACAGCATAACGTGCAAACAATTGAAATTAAATTTTGTGACGCGTACGGTGATATAATACCGTTCTCTTCCCCACACACCATTGTCACTTTTGCACGTCAGGCGAAAAGGTCGTGAGTAAAACAATGGCTTCCTGCCGTCCTTATATGGCTCACTATCGAAGACAGGCTAGAGGTTTAAACATGTATTCAGGCGCAAGAAATCAAGCTGGGTATGGGTTGGCAAACATCTTCGCTAGTATATCTAAATACGCGATGCCTTTCGTTCGTTCAGTTGGCAGCTATTTAGGACGCAAAGCTTTAGGAGCCGGAAGTAATATTGCGCAAGATTTAATTGCTGGTAAAAATTTTAAACAGAGCGCAAAGGATAGATTACAGGAGACTGGTGAACAGATATTAGGTGATGTTAAGGCGAAGTTCAGTCAATCTGGCAGTGGTCGCAAGAGAAGACACAACGCTCCCAAGACAAATGCTACTAAGAGACGACGAACAGTGAAAGTTAGTCAGAAAAAGAAGAAGAAAAATAAGAAAGCGGCTCGAGATACTATTTTTTAAAAATGTCTTTCATTCGTCCTTCATCTTGTGAGTGTTTGAAATCGGAATTGGATATATTTGAAGTTCCACCAACGCAAGTGTCTATGGAACGCAACCAGTATGTGGAATACCGACCTATTGCAACACCTAGTTCAACTATAGAATTTCAGATTGACGGAACAGCAGACTATTTGGACTTGGTGCAAACCTGTATTTATTTTAAACTTAAAGTTGTAAGCACTGCTGGAGAAGATCTTACTGATGCACTGAGTGCTTTCATAACGCCTACTAACCTATTTCTACAATCTCTTTTTTCACAAGTGGACAGTTATTTCAACGGGAAGCTGATTTCTGGAGGCACCTATCGATATAAAGCTTACCTGCAAACGTTGCTCAGTTACTCTAATGCAGCTAAAGACTGTCAGTTGGGAGCTGCCATGTGGAATACTGTAGATAACAGGAAAGCTGCTATCGCAAATTCTAAAAGTATAGAGTTAATGGGGCGAATTCATACTGAAGCCTGCAACTTGTCGAAACTTTTATTGAGCAATGTTAATGTCAAGTTTCATTTCGTTTTATCAAAGCCTGAATTTTCGCTCAAGTTGTCCAACGCTGCTGCTGCTACTTTAAAACCAAAAATACAAATAGAAGCAGCTGCTTTGTTTGTAAAAAAGGTTAGACCCTCCCCATCCATTCTATCATCTCACATGACAACACTGCAAGAAAATAGCGCCAAATATTCTTTTGTTCGTAGCGACATTGAAATTCAAACTATCTCTAGCGGAATGACTTCGGCATTTATTGACAACGTTTTTCAAGGACAGGTGCCGTCTTTTGTTTTGATATGTTTTGTTGACAACGAAACGTACACGGGTGTTTACAAAAAAGATCCTTGGATATATTTGAAAATCACGGTTTGAACTACTTATCGCTCACTGTAGACGGGGAACAAACAGACAAACCACTACAACCCGACTTTAGTTCCATGACCTACACCCGAGCCTACATGAATATATTTCACGGATTAGACACATCATTTCAAAACATAGGTAATGGCATCAAGATTACAGATTTTGCTACAAAACATTGTATGTTTGCTTATGATCTGACTCCGGATGGTTGCGCCGGAAATTGAAGCTCTCACGTTTCACTCAACAGACAAGGTGTCGTCAGAATAGAAAATAGATTTGACACTGCTCTCGCAAAAGCGACTTACGTTTTGATTTATTACGAGATACCGAAGGTTTTAGAAGTTACTTTTGATCGTGAAGTGTTCCTGGAAGGATGAACACGAAGCAGATCAATGACATCTTGAGAAGTAGATGTCCACATTTCCTGAGAACATATCCCGCAAACCACTTACCTGATGTAATTAATAGAAAAGAATCGTTTTTAGTCGTCAATCATGACACGTGCACTTCGTCGGGAAGCCATTGGTCTGTCATCGGATTGAACAAAATGAAAAATGGAATTAAGACTTCCGAGTTTTTTTTGACTCTTTTGGCTTCAACTTAGAAAACAATTACCACATTCTACAGTATTCGAGTGATTAGAATGGAAAGAAGATTTGGCACAACAAGTTTCAAATTCAATCCCCAACATCTTCTACCTGTGGACATTATCGTATTTTTTACATAATTATGAGAACCAAGGGATTTACTCCCGATTACATTGTTAACAAATTAAAGAAAACAGCTTTCCGTGAACGTTATGTGTACAATTTTGTAAAATATATTAATAAACTTAAAATGTGATTATACAGCATTCTCTTAATATTTTCTTTATTCTTTCTAGAATGCCACACTGCTTAATAAAATTTCGCCTGGAGGGGACCGACGATGAGGGAATTGATATTGTGAAAAGAACACTATACCACAACATGTTGCAAATGATAAGATTGAAAATGCTTTGCATAGGCATCGAAACCATCTTAGCAGGACACTTGGTCAGGATTTTAGTGGATTGTAAAATGGAACCAATCAAAAGTTTTATCGAGGGGATGCAAGTTGGGTTTAAAGATGATGGTGGTTTAATCGACAAATAGCTAACTATGGAGGTCGTTACTCGTTCTCAAGCTGGAATGTTTAAAAAATATATAACAACGATTGATCCTTTCGCCTTAATTCTCGGATGTAGCCTACCCGACCTTTCATTTGGTATGCAGCTCGTACGATTTTGCGAAGATAGTCTGTCGTTCAGCCACCTTGACCCATTTGTACTGAACAATTTTGATTTACACGACAGAATTAAAACTTACTACGACAGTTATCACACGACACGAAAAATTACTCTAAATAGGATAGAGAATGAAATGTTGAAAACAGAGTTCTTAAAAGAACCAACACCTTTGTGGAGCGCACTTGCAACAAACGCCTTGCAAGACAGAGAAGTCAAAGGTGTTTACATTTACGGTTCAACGGGAATTGGTAAAACGTTACTCGTTGAAGTGATTCTACCAGACATTTGCGAATTGGGTTACGTCATGACAACTGCATCTTTTACAGGTGTCAGACACGACGATCGCTACATCTACATTCCAGATTATTCTTCAGAACTCCTTGAGTCTTCCATTTTGACCCTGTATCGTTTGGTAGATAACAGAGCTTTAAATATTGGAAAACAAAAAATATTATTTAAAGGCAAGGTGATAATTGTTAGTAGATGTCAACCTCCGGAAGAGGTAGCCTTCCTACGACGTTTTACCGTCATCGAAGCAGACACACCTTTTTTCGCACAATCTCACACGAACAGAGTTACACCGCCCTACACGACTGACAAAGTGTGTAATTTTTTTTCTTAATTTATTGTTTTTTTCTTGTTCTAGTTTTCTAACTTTATAATTTCGTAACATGATTTTTTTTTATTTTTTTTACAGATGCCACAAGGTTATTTGAGGGCAACGCCTCCGCAATCAGCTGAAGACTTGTCACCAGTCGATTCGATGTGCACAAGTCTGGATGCTCTCAACGTGTGAGGATGTTTGTTTGCCAAACGTGTGGTTCGAAGTATAGACACAGAAGGAGCCTTCTGAGACATCTACGCAATTGTCACCCAGCCAATGCTGATGCAAACTGCGTTGTTTGCAGCCTACGTTTTGAAAACCGTCGCACACTTCTTCTTCACCAGATACGGGCTCAAGATCCATCACCTACAGCTCCTCAAAACGTTTGCAGTCAGTGTAACGAAGGGTTTGTTTCAAGAATTGAATTGAACCGCCACCGTCATCGTTCTCATGTTGCGCCGAACAGACCAGATATTCATCTCAATGAAACAATCTCTTTGTTCAAGAAGACCAGAAGCTCTTTTCGGAATTATATTTCAAAATTTAGTTATGTGTTTCCAGACGATGAAACTCTTCACCCAAATTTGGAATTATTTTTGTTTAGTTTACACGAGCAGTTGTATTTTTTAGTTGAAGAGGTATGTAGTAGCTTTCGTCAAGTTAAACTTGTGACGATTGTCAAGCTCGAACTACAAAAACCTCCTTCGAAAACAATTTCCATTTATTTATGTACAAAACCATACACAGTGTTACGTCTTGATCAAATTGAAGATGTTTTAAAAGAGGTTTACTTGGACTTGTTAAGACGTTGAAAGCATTACCAAAAGGAAGGTTCTGGTTGGGTTTTATGGAATATTCTTGCCTTGGATCTTCATTTTGCGAGATATCAACCCTTAGCTTGAGGTTGCTACAAACCGTTAGATTCTTTTCTTGCTCATAAAAAGGCGATAGTTAATGTCAAGTGTTACAATTTAAAATGTTTTGAATATTCCATATTAGCCGCCTTACATCTTACTACAAGTCATCCTAATAGGGTGAGCAATTATAAGCATTTGTTACACACTCTACGTGTTGACGAAATCTCTTATCCAGTATCTTTGCTATATGTTCGTAAATTTGAAATTTTAAACATTTAAAGATTAATGTTTACGGTTATTCTGACAAAGAGGTCTATCCACTCTACATTAGCGAGAGGAATGGAGACGAAATAGTAAGGTTGTTATTGTTGGAAGACAACCACTATTGTTTTATTAAGAATTTTAATCGATTGATATCGGACAGTGTTTTCAATAGGTATACTTGTGCATACTGTTTGTGCCCTCAACACGAAAGAAATGCATTATCTGAACATGAAATGTATTGTAAACAACATAAAGCCCAAAGAATTGTTATGCCAGAACCTGGGGTGAATATTATGAAGTCTGGGGAACAAGAAAGTGCTAGGTATTTTTAAAGATGAGACTTGTTCCGTCCCCATTCTAGAATTTTGCGGCCTGAAAGCTAAAATGTATTCGTTGATTTATGGCGATGTTAACAAACTTGTTGGAAAAGGTATCCAGAGACGTGTATTGAAACAAGAAGTAACTCACAGGCATTACGTTGATGTACTACATAATCAAAATGTATATTGTTTTAAGATGAATTTTCTTCGGAGTAAAACTCACCAGCTAGTGACCGAAGAACAGAACAAACTGTGTTTAACCGCTTACGATAATAAACGGTATCTATTCAGTGATGGCATTAGGAGTTTATCGTATGGACATTATTCCATACATGATAATACATTGTAAAAAAGGTAAAGCCAATAACGTGTATCAACAATGTTATTTTTTTATTGATTCAAACTTGTAACAACACATTTTGTAATTTTTGTTTGAACTGTTGTATTTTCATGACGATTAAATTCTGAGATTCTTGTTACAACATGTAATAAAACATATTTGACAGGAAAAACGACTTTTTATTTTTCTTCCACTCTGAATGATGACACGATAGGTTAATAACCTCCATTTTTAGTTCCAATTCCTACCGCTCGAGGGTCGACCGGAAACGTGCTTCGCTCACGTGACCGACTCTCGACCAATCAGAGGGCGAGCAGGCCTTACATATTACTTACAACCGGAAGCCATCTTTCTTTCTGACTCCAACCTTCAAAGGAGGTAGACACCACGCAAAATTTAATAAAAAAAGTGCAAGTCACTATAAAAATGCGTAGTCATACTAACACTAACCCAATACGTCACCTTATCTGTGACGTCACAGATAAGGCGATAAGAATTTAGTATTGTGGAAGTAGCCGATCTGGCGTGGATACGGGCTAACTCCACTACTCCCAAACGACTTATTTTTCCTCAGATACCTAATAATAGCCAAGTGAACTTAGCTGTAATAGAAATAAGAGTCTAGTAGTCGAGATGTTCATTTTTATTTTTATATTACGGACAATAATTTTATCGTTTAATTTTTTCGTGCAACATATTAGAGTGTGTCTTAATGATCTATCATACATCACACCGACAGTACAAGAGCGCTATGAGTTCATGCTGCAATCCAAGGAGGGCTGCTTTTGGAAACTTTTCGACAACTCTTCCTAACATTTTTGATTTTGACTGAATTTTGTGTTGCACCAAAAGTGTATTATACCAAGAAGTAAAGAAAGGACTTTTAACTGTTTTATCTAAAATAGCGTCAGACCATATCACGTGATTTGTTTCCCTATAACTTGAGTCCAATATACAAAAAATAAAAATTCAATCCAAGCTTCAGTTCGATCTATATTTAACTCGAACTCTCGATTAGTCTAAGTTCATTAGCCCTGGGACAATATGAGAGAGGTCTAATACTTGACTGAATTTGGATTTTGTATGTCTGGTTATCTGTGTGTGTATATTTGTCTGTTTTGGATAAGACAACCTTCTCAGTTTTGTTCTGAATTGGCTGAAAGTTCATGGCACATTTCAACTTTGGCGGATAATTAAGTTCCAAGATGAAATTCCTACCTCAATTTGTTTAGAGATTCCGTTTTTTTTTATCGGTGCCTAAGCACCGAAGCGGTAAAAACTAATCCCGATTTATAAGGCTACTGGCAACGAGCACTACTTAACAACATTAAGCCATTTGCCTTAATATGCCATAGAGATAGTTATTTTAGTGTAAAAAATAAAAACAATATTTAACACCGGTAAAAAATATCTCTTGCTACCAATTTCACACGTTTTTTTTTTAAATGCGGCCCTTCTTTTATCAATGTTCAACAAATATAACGCGTCTTGGCTGATGTATCCAGTTACGTTCGTAAAGAACAGTGGTGTATTCCTTTGTAGAGCTCGAATATTTCGTATAAGTGATATGCTAAGAAATTTATTTTAAACTATTATGCGTTTATGCGTTTATCTACTGAATTAATACCATACACGTCCGAGGCATCTTCAACTCACAAAAAAAGCAACAACTGCAAAATCTTAGAACGCCAAGAATTAAAACGTGTAGCGCCAACTGTTATCTGCAATATATGATGATCATTGCCGACTTTTACCCTAAACCTCAAAGCTACCTGAGCAATAGCTTGATAACTGCATCTTCTGTGATCTGGATAAAGGTGCGACACTAGGCTGCCATTGCCCAAAGAAAATGTTAACTTGTAATGCCAGATTTTATCTGCTGTATGATCATCATTGCCTAATTTAACCAAAACCTCAAATCCACCTGAGAAATACCCCACTAACAGCATCTTCTGTAGTCCGGATAAAGGTGTGCGCCGCTAACAGTTTTGAGAACGATAAATAACTGGTACGAGACCGGCATTAACCTAAATTGGCCACTATTTTGGAACAAAAGATTAAGGGGGATTAAGGGTTAGCTACGAACTACGCTTAAGTACAGTAATTTATTGAATTCTGCTTGCTGTGATTTACAGTATGGAGTGTACGCTGTAAGCATTGCGTTTGGCTGAACATATTCTCCATACACTGATTTTGACTATATTTTTTTATTTTTGCCATATCCATTAGGGTGGAGTGAAAAACACTTTTTTTTTAATTCGAATCGGCTATATGCGGAAAATTTGCCTTTTGGCCTCCTTATTACTCTCCCAAAAGCAAAAAATTCTAAAAAAATTTTCAGAGGTGCCCCAAGGGGTCCAAAGTTTGTAAATTCCATGAAAATTTGACGTTTTTCTCGAAATTTTCTGTAAGTCACCACATTTGAATTTAAAATCGGCGATGCTGCCAGAAGATGCCTTATAACATCAATTTTGCAAGCAAAAAAAATTGTTGACCTTGCACTAGGCTAAGAGGTGCCCCCAAGGAACCCCAAGAATCAACAAAAATGGGAATATTACACAATGTAAAGACGATGAACTCGCTCATGACCCATTACCACAAGACCCCAAAAACGCCTACCAACCTATCTTTGGTGTTGTTTCTGCGTTTGTGAGTTCGAATCTGGGGCCGCTGGCCTTGTAGCCCGGTTTCCAGCAAAATAGAGGACCTACAAAAGTGTTGGGTGCGAAATCCTATTGGAAGGTACTATTTTGTCTAGTTTTCGTTTGTTTTCCACTATTGTGTCTGATCTACAACACGTTTAAGGGTTTTTTTTTATTTTAATTTTAGATTGAATGCTGAGCTGAACATAACAGAAAACATTGAGTGAGCAGAAATACATTAACTTATAATTATGGCCGGAAAAATCTCAGTCAAACCCAAAACAAGACAAGTGAGCAAATGTCCTGTTTTTGGTGCTCCAGTAAAAATGCCTGAAACAGTGCTGCCAACAAACGCTCACATCATGCAGTATTTTCTGTATATTCGTGGGGAAATGAAGCAAGGTAAACCTGCCGCCAAGGATCCTACAGTTACGGATGTTGCGAAACGTGTTGCGTGTGGGATTAAGTGTTTATGGAGCAAAGCTTCTTTACCAATTATTTCCCATAAAAGTTTAGTGGAGAAGATAAAGTTGTACCACATCAAGTACCGTAATTTACTGAATCCCTACAAGGGTATGCAAAATGATTCTAAATACTTAGCAAAGCTTCAAGACTTCTTCAAGGAGGCGTAGTCTCAATTGTTTGATATTTCTGCATGCAAGTGTGTAGACATGTCCTTGTGTCAATGTGAGAAAGCAAAGAAAGTGCCTAACAATGAAAGGGTATTTTTACTCGACCAAAGACGCACCAGTAATATGATGATTGGCAGAATTGATGGAAATACAACCAAGAAACGTCAAGAAATGAAACAACAAAAAGAAAAAGAAACAGAACGTTTGCCAAAGCTACTTGCAACTCTGTTCTCGGACCATCTAATTCTAAAGCTAACCTTTATGAATATGATATTGATATGTTGGATTATGCAGATTAAACATGTGAAATTCGTGCTGATTCTGTTCTGATTACAGCATCGTCCTCCGCTTCTGAGTTCCCAATCCCATCTGAAATAAATGATATTGTAGCAATAATGGAATTTCCTTCTGCTTCCTGGATGCGTACAGAACTTCAAAATCTAGCCAGAGAGTGTGGCAGATACAGTGTTTCTGATCATTGTGCTGCTGCAATAGTCTCTTTGAAGAAGCCTTGAAGCTTTGCTAAATATTTAGAATCATTTGGGCTTCGTAAATTACGGTACTTGCTGTGATGCAACTTTATCTTCTCCACTAAACTTTTATGGGAAATAATTGGTATAGAAAGTTTGCGCCATAAATAATCAATTCCACAAGCAACACATTCTGCAACATCCGTAACTGTAAGATCTTTGGCAGCAGGTTTACCTTGCTTCATTTCCTCATGAATATGCAGAAATACTTCATGACGACAGCGTTTATTGGCAATACTGTTTCAGGCAATTTTGCTGGACCGCCAAAAACAGGACATTTGCTCACTTGTCTTGTTTTGGGTTTGACTGACGTTTTTCCCGCCATAGTTATTAGTTACTGTTAGTCTGTATTTCTGTTCACTCACTGTTTGGAGTTATGTTTAGCTCAGCATTCAATCTAAAAGAAAACAAAAAACCTTTAAACATGTTGCAGATCAAACACAATAGTGGAAAACAAACAAAAACTAGACAAAATAGTACCACCCAATAGGATTTTGCGCCCAACATTTTTGTAGGTGCTCGATTCTGCTGGAATCCTGGCTACAAGGCCAGCACCCCCAGATTCACACTCACAAACGCAGAAGCAACACCAAAGATAAATTGGTAGGCGTTTTTGCGGTTTTGTGGCAATGGGGCATGAGCGAGTTCATCTGCTTTATACTGTGTAAAATTCCATTTTTTGGTGATTCTTGGGGCACTTTTTAATCTAGTGCAAGGTCAACAATTTTTTTTGCTTGCAAAATTGATGTTATAAGGCATCTTCTGGCCACATCGCCAATTTTAAATTCAAATGTGGTGACTTACAGAAAATTTCGAGAAAAACGTCAAATTTTCATGGAATTTACAAACTTTGGACCCCTTGGGGCACCTCTGAAAAATTTTTAAGAATTTTTTGCTTTTGGGAGAGTAATAAGGAGGCCAAAAGGCAAATTTTCTGCACCTAGCCGATTCGAAATTAAAAAAAAGTTTTTTCTACCATAGAAAGCACTCCACCCTAATATCCATCGTATATTACAACAGCAAGGATTAGCCATAGCTTTAATTTAAATTACCATAAGAAAACCTTACTTTTAGTACTTCCATAACTGACACGCTATTCCAACGAACGCACTTCAGAAAAATTTTTGAATCAAGTTTTGCCTGAAAATTAATAAGCCATATAAGTATCAAGAACAGGAACTGCTTTAATATTCTAACAGCTAATCATACTTTGGCTTTTAAATATGTCAGGTTTGATAAAAACGCGGACAAATTCATTTGTTCGCCAATACTTTGTAGTTCGGATCCGTTAACAATGCTGTATTTTATTCCGTGTAACAACCAAATATTATTAGTACAATGCCAGTGAAATCACCAAAATTTTGTCTTTGACCATACCAATAGATGTCGCCTCTATTCTAGGTAGGCTCTGCCCAATGGCAAACAGATCACAGGCAGGCAAGGCCAAGCTACCAACAGACCAGATCTGTAGTGCACAACAAGGAACACTGAAATGGAATAGACTATCTCTCTCCAAAACAAACCTTATTAGGGATTCCCCCAAGGATTTTCGCAATTTAAAGTCGGGATATCAAACGCCAAGTCCTTCCGCCATGGTAACTACACCACTAAGACTTCAAGGCAAATTGATTGTAAAATCTGAAAATCGCTTGCTGTGCTAATTTCATGTATTTCATGTGACGTTTGTGGTCTTAGTCGGGGATATTAACTTTGCGTTTGATATCACAATTGCAAATGGCGATAAAGCTGCCGAGAATTATTAACAAGTTTTGTTTTGGGGACATACCCTATGTTTTGTAGAGTTTTTGCCAGTGATGAAGTCCCATTTTTGGGTGGAAATTACATGATTAATTAATTGTAAAGCAATGGAATTAGCAAGTGTTACCAACTTTAAAAAAACATTGACGTTGACACCTTCTTCTCAACGAAGAAACGATAGGCTGTATCACTAGTCGTGACTTTTGTGTTGTCAGGCTGTCAAAACCTCCTGTTCAAACAAAATTATAGCCTTTTTGTCCGACGGTTATTTTCTAAGATGCCTGAAAACAGCTGTAAAAGACACAAGTGTCTAGCAGTCGCAATGCTCCTATGTGTGCTGACTAGACACCAGGGATGTTAATACTGTTGTTGAATCTGGGCGGGTGTAACAGTAGTATGTGTCTTAACAGAAAGTGCAGAAACCAAATCCGCATCGCCGTCTCAGTACGGTTATTGTTTTCTTCAAACTAAAACAAACAGCTCCTGACCTCACTAAGAGATTTCTTGGACAGCAAAGTAAACACCGAAACGAAAAAAGTGGGTCAATGGTTTTTAACCGGTAGCCGCCTAGACACGAACATACGCCTTCAACGTATAACAGCGAAAAACTAAGTCCCAGCGTGAGCTTTGTGAGGGGGCCCCGGGGCCCCGAGCAAAGCGGGCAATCACAGCCCAGTGGTCAGCGTTGTCGGCTCCAAACCAAGAGAATACCGGTTTGAATCCGTGAACCGACCCAAGTACCAAATGGCCTCTAAAAAAAGGGACTGACAGTTTTTTTTTCAGGCGGTTAGGGGTTATTGGTTGCAATCAAGTACTTTCTCAACCCTCAGCTAACCCGTAGCTGCCTAGACACGAACGTATAACACTAAGTCCCAGCACGAGCTTTGTGAGGGGGCCACGTGGGTGGGGGTTTCAGACGGTTATGGATTATGTCTTAGATATTAGATAGTACATTGGCAGACAGTGCCGAGCCAAGGCTAAAACCTGTGCCCGAAAAGAGAGGAAAAAGCAAGAGGACACTTAAAAAATCATGTACAAATGCGCTTGAAAACAGTTAAGATTGGTGGCAACTACAATATAAATAGGAAAGTTCCAAAGGGGCACAACTCTTTCATCAGAGAAAAAGTGATGCTTAATGTTTAGCTGGGAATGGTAGCCTAGATGTCTTAGGTTGTTGCCCCTGGTGTTAGCAGCAGCAATAAAAAAATCAACAGTTTGAAGTTTTTTAATTAAAGCTTAAGAGAATTATCAACAAAAATTCAAGGTGTTGAGTCTGGGAAAAGTCGATGTACCGCTGGATGTGGCTGGAATTGCAGGAGTTGTTGTATCCAAAGTACATCGCAACGCATTTATCAGGATTTAGACAGAAGTCGTTAGATGAAACCCAGGCCACCACGTTATTGAGATCATGTTGGAGAGACTCAGAGAAAACGGAGCACGAAAAGTTTGCTATCATCAGCATTGCTGGTGTTTTAAGAGGAAACAATTGTAGAAGTTCACAGACGAAGATAGTTAAGAAAGTAAAAGCCCGTCGACTGATCCTTGGGGATCATCAGAGGTAACCGAAGATAAATTTCTGGAAAAACCACGAAGGCAAGCAACTTAGCGGTGATTGTATACAGTAAATACGAGTGCAGCCAGGAGATCAACGGAAACCAAGGGTATAAAGGTTGGTAATAAGTTTGGCATGTGGTATAGAGTCAAACGCTAGCTAAAATCAAGAAAAATAATGTCGCACTGGACGTCTATGTTAATATCTGGTATAATGGAGTTGTCCGTCCGTAACAAATTACTAATGCAAAAGCAGCTAGGAGGAAATCGTGCTGTGAAGGAGAAATGATATTGGGGGTCACTACATATTTTCAGGAAATCGTTACGAACTAAACGTTCTAAAAGTTTGGAAGCAAGAGGCAATATGCAAGCGCATTCTTACGCATACTTATACATTCTTATCATCCCGTACTAAACAAGAAATGTCAAACGCTTTTTGTTTTGGCTTCTCTACTGTACACGTGATTTCCCTGGAACTGGTTTGGTTGTTAAGAAACAATAATCATATTCGGAACTATAATGTAGAGAATTTGGTTTCGCTCTTTCTATTCTAGTATGGGACAAGGTGGCCTGATAGTCACTGTGGTGTATTTGATAGCACATCTATTGAGTTATCTCAAGTGGCCTTAGCCACATATGTTGTATCCTTGCTTACTTGCCACTAGGTGGCTACCTTTGCATGTTAAGTATGTATGATGCACTCTGGGAACAGAGTGCATGCTGGTATTGTAAACCAAGTCTATAAAAGAGCCAGCCAGGGCCTTTTACCTGGCTGCCAGTCATTCACAAAAGAGGTCTCCTAGCTGTCAATCATTCGGGAAGGATTTCCTCTGGTCATGGGTCACCTCAATATGAACCCATTAACTTGTGCAGTATGCAACAATGGCGACGAGGATTAGGAAATAGCTAGGGAAATAAAATTTGAATTAATGCTTTTGCAAACCAACGTAAATTGCTGAAACACGGTATACCCAGGTTTGGGGCACAGTATAAGTATTAATTTATGAATTTAAACTTAAATTCCGTAGCTAGGAGGCTTCTAGTACCTGGAGTGTTGCAGTGTGGCAGGCTGCAATAGCCAGAGAAAGTGGCCCAGCGGTGTAAATTGTGCTTCTTCAAGACATCTGGCCAATGCAGGAGAGGGACAAAGGACATCCTGGATACGGGTTTTTGGTCAAATACTCCTGAGGTATTTTGTGAAAATTTTGTAAGACCCAAAATTGGGCAAAGATTAACGTTTGTGCGTGATTTCCAAGTGCACCATTGAGGACCTGTGGCATAGCATTGCAGGCCGGTGGGAATGTTGCGCTCAGGCTAAGAGTGTTAAAATTAAATTTGTTGTAATGTAATTTTTGACTAGGCAGTCGTTTTTGCTAAATTTTAGTCATTTATTAACTATTACATTGCATTATCAAGAATGTCAACTAAGGTTAAAATGCTGAATTTACAAGAATTAGTGTTGTAACCTAATTGAAAAAGTGCAGTTGCTTGGCTAAAAGAGGTTTAAAAAGGCATATGATTTAAACAATTGATATAGTGTAGAGAAATACAAGTGTTTTCTAAATAATCTTTAAAAGGTGTGATTTGTGACCGTATTCTCTGAGTAACCCAGCAGGTTACACAAAAGTCAGTGAAATTGTTGTTGAAATTTGTCTATGTAGGCCTAAGCTAGAGCAAGCTGTGCTAAAGTTTCAAAAAAAATTAAAGTTAAAACTAACTTACTAAAGGGGATTAGTCCTGCAGTTAAATGCAGTTTAACTTAGTAGTTGTAGTTGTTCTGCTATCGCTTATGAGCGAAAATTTTGAAAAAGCAGAAAGATTTAGTTTCAGGAATTCAGCCTTAATGCCAGGTGTAGCTATAAGGTTATTTGGTGGACGTGAAACAAGGTCTAATTTAGAGTTGAATTCTGATTTAGAGTGTAATTTAAATCAAACTATTGAATTTGAGCAGGGTTTATAAGTGAGGACAGTGAGGAAGTTAGCATAATGCCGACAAATCCGCCAGCTGCTGCGTCCCCCATCCCTACTCGAATTCATAAGAGGTTTGATGAATTCAAGCCGGAGTTGGAGTCTTGGTCAATTTACTATGAAAGGCTTACAAATCATTTTTTTGCCTTTGACATTCCAACAGACAAACAGGTTCCAATTTTTCTGGCCAGTGTAGGGTGCAAGACATATAGTCTTTTGCGCAATTTATGTGCACCTGATGCTGTGAATTCTAAAAGCATGAGTGAGATTGATACTTTACTAAAGAGTAATATTGATCCAAAGCCTTCAGTTATAGCTGAAAGGGTAAGCTATTTCAAGCGTGAACAACGTTCTGGCAAGTCAGTTTCAGAGTACATTGCAGCTCTCAAACAGTTAACATTAAATTGTGATTATGATGCATCACTAAAGGAAATGCTGAAAGATAGGTTTGTCTCGGGAATGCGGAATACACGCGCCCAAGAAAAACTAATGGCAATGGACTATGGTAAAGACACGTTTGATGAAGCCTACAAGGTTGCGCTCGCTCAGGAAAGAGCTTAAAAAATATGTTAGTCATTTTAAAGCCTCATCCGTGCATAAAGTCTTTGGAAAGCATCCAAAGTTTAAGAGTAAAGCAAATTTAACGTGCTATTGCTGTGGATTATCCAATCATATACGGCCAGACTGCAAATGGAGGAAGTCTACTTCCATTTGTCGGGAAGTAGGACATTTACGTTGTATGTGCAAGTCTGATAAAGCGGGCGCTAGCGCTGCGGCGGCTGCTTCTTGTGCACCTAAACAGGTTCAGGGAAATATGAAGAGGAAGTCCCATAGTTTCAGAAAGAAAAAAGCACACCAAGTTTTAGTGGAGTCTGACAATGCTGACTCTGATGCTACATTGCAGGAGCCTGACTCAGATGAGAGCTTAGTTTCTAATATGAAGAGGAAGTCCCATAGTTTCAGAAAGAAAAAAGCACACCAAGTGTTAGTGGAGTCTGAAAATTCTGACTCTGATGCTACATTGCAGGAACCTGAGTCTGATGAGAGCTTAGTTTCTAATATTAATAGAATGACTCTAGTTGACGTGCAGTCTAACAAATGGGCAGTGCAATGTGAACTGAATGGTCACAAATTAGCACTGGAAGTTGATAGTGGGTGTGATTTGACTGTTATACCTAAAAGTTGGTATAAGAAATATTTTTCATCTGTTGAATTAATACCTATTCCAATCTTGTTAAAAGCTTGGGTAGGCGAGGTTATTCAATTTCTAGGAGCAATTAAAGTAACTGTCAAACTTAATGGTCAACCTGAACTCCTGACTGCAATTGTGTCTTCAGGAGAACAGCCGGCTCTTCTGGGGAAAAGCTGGATATTAAAGTTTAAAATCACACTCAGTTAATTTTTCCACTTAGAGTTCAAGGATCTTGAAGATGTTACTGAATCTGTCCAACATGTTACTGCTGAGGAAATCTTTGATAAGTTTCCGGACCTTTTTAAACCAGGTTTGGGCAAATTTAAAGATTACAAGGCCAGTATCAAGTTAAAAGCTGATGCCAAACCACGTTATTGCAAGACTCGACCTGTCCCCTTAGCAGTAAGAGGAAAGGTGGAGGCTGAAATCGACCGACTAGTTGCTGAGGGAGCCTTAAAACCAGTTGACTGTTCTGCCGGGGCAACTCCAATAGTTTGCGTATTCAAACCTAACGGGGACGTTAGGATAGTGGGAGATTACAGCGTAACAGTCAATCCGGAACTAGAAATTGAGTACTTCCCGGTACCTCGTGCGGAAGAATAATTTGGTAAATTAGCTGGAAGTGACAAATTCTCGATCATTGACTTGTCCGACGCTTTCTTACAGGTAGAGCTCGATGATGACTCTAAGCCCGCCCTTACAATTTCCACCTGTAAAGGGTTATACCAGTGGCAGAGGGTACCTTTTGGATTAGCCAGTTCACCTGGAATTTTTCAAAAGAGAATGGAATATGTGCTGCGAAATGTTCCTCGATCCCAGCCATTTTCTGATGATATTTTGGTTAATGGGAAGGGAGAGGAGCATGACAAAGCATTACTTGAAGTATGCTCTGCCTTACAGGAAAATGGCATTCGGGTTAAGAAAAGCAAGTGCCAGTTTAATCAAGATAAGATTAAGTATCTAGGATTTGAAATTACCAAAGATGGAATGACGAACCCTCCTGAAACACTGGATGCAGTGAGGCTGGCCCTGGAACCACAAAATGCTCAAGAATTAAAGAGTTATTTAGGGTTTATGAACCAGTATAGTAGGTTTGTGCCTCATATGGCAACTCTGCTGGTTCCCTTAAATAAACTACTTTCACCTAAAGAACCATGGAACTGGACCTCTCAGTGTTCAGCTGCCGTGGCTAACGCAAAAAAGGCATTTTTGGAAAGTCAAGTCCTTACCCATTACGACCCCAAACTTCCACTTAAACTAGTTGCAGACGCAAGTCTCGTGGGAATTGGGGCCTCTTTGAAGCATGTCATGCCGGATGGTACTGACAGACCGATAGGATTTGTCTCACGAGCACTCTCAAAAGCTGAGCTTAATTATGCCCAGTTTGATCGAGAGGCCCTTTTTATCGTTTTCCGGGTGAAGCGTTTCCATCAGTTTCTCTACGTGCGTAGATTCACATTGCAAACAGACCAGAAAGCCTTGCTTTGGGTGTTTGGGAAGAAGGTAGATATTCCAGCTATGGCTGCCGCTCGCATTCAACAATGGGCACTATATCTCAATGGCTATCATTTTGATTTGCAATATATCCCAGGCAAGGATAACTTAACTGCTGATTTTTTTGTCTAGGATGCCGTTGCCCTGTGAACCGGCGCCTGAGAAAGTTACAGGTTTTGCAGTAATGAACATGAATGTTATTGACTCATTACCCATTCTATCTGACCAGTTAGAGAAGTTTACCATTACTGATAGACTTCTTGCAAAAGTCTATCATTATACGCTTGAAGGCTGGCCTAACAGGGTGGATGGTGAAGAATTAAAACCCTTTTTTGTGCGCCGTCTAGCGTTGTCTCTAGAGGGTAAAGTATTATTTTGGGGACATCGTTTAATCATACCTGACTTGATAAGACCACACGTAATGGCCGAACTCCATCTGGGTCATTGCGGGATTGTTAGAATAATAGGATTGTTCTAGAGTATGATGGCCAGGTATTGATAATGATTTAGAAAAATATATCAAATGCTGTAGTGCCTGTCAGTTAACTAAGGATGGAGTGACAGCAAAGAAAAAGCATGTATGGGAACGACCTGTTGCTGTATGGTCTAGAATCCATATTGATTTTTTTGGGCGGTGTTTTGGTAACAAAATGTTTTATGTTGTGCTTGATGCATACCCGAAATTCCCGTTTGTTTTGGAAATGAACTACACAACTAGCGTGAGTGTCATTAAGAAGTTGAAAGAATTATTTATAACTTATGAGCTGGTAAAAACCGTCGTTTCAGACAACAGACCGCAGTTCTGTAGTTCTGAATTCAAGGAATTTATGAAAGAGTGTGGCATTAGACACATACTAAGTGTACCTTACTTTCCCGAAAGTAATGGGCAGGCCGAGGCGCTAGTAAAAGCCGCTAAAATATCAATGATGGCTAGCCTACAAGAAGGTTTAAGTGTTGCCGATGCATTAAATAACTTTTTGGTACAAGCGCGCAACATTCCCAACAGCGTAACGTCAATCACTCCTGCTAAGTTATTCCTAGGGCGTAACACAAGATACCGTTTGTCATTGCTAAAACCTAATGCAAACACACAAGAAAAGTACGAACAATATCAGCGTATGAAATTAAAGTCTACCGCTAAGCTACCGGACACTGAGTTCACTGTTGACTCACCCGTATATGCGAGAGAATATCGAATTGGCGCTAAAACGAAGTGGGCAGAAGCAATTGTTGTCAAAAGGCTTCGTAATTTGCGCTATTTGGTTCGTGTGCATGAAGAATTGTGGAAACGGCATACTAATCAGCAAAAAACATGCATTCTTTCACGTGACAGGAAAACTGGGAGGGAACTTGATGCGTTTCCGCCCATCCAACCAATCAGCGACCAGCAGAAGGTGGTCCCACCTTCGCGTCGAATTGAACAACCAATCAGCGTGCACCATCAATTAAACATGGAGGTTGGAGGCGTTTGAAGCGGCGTGATAATTTTGCGTATTCGCTACGAGATGGAAGCACCAACCAGAGCGGAATAGCAAACCCCGCTGCGAATACGAAACTGAAACCATCATCGAACGAGTGTTCGGAAATTTCAAATGACGTGATGCCAGTTCTTTCGCCGATTGATAATAAACTTTCAGACCTTTGCCTTACGAAAACCAAGAACTATGTCTGTTATATCCTATTTAGTTGCCTGTTGCAATTATTTTATTTATTGCGATTATTGCCAAATCAGTATCAGTGACCAGAATTTCTATCACATTATTTCTCACATAGTTTTTTCTTAGTTTCATTTCATAAAATGAGCATTCTGTCGTGATCCTACTCAGTGCATACTAATCCTAAAATGTCACAAAGGGCAGAAGTTGT
>JAHWFP010064022.1:74598-94369 GCA_023313725.1 Lithobius niger
ACCCAACACTCCCTAACACTCCAATCTCATAAAAAGCCAAAATCACAACATGATAAAACCACAACTTATTAGAATACAGCATGCTATAACATGGCTTCAACTATACCATCCAGACCGTACATCGTCCCATGCCATAACCATACCCTACCAAGCCAGAACCGTATCATACCATAAGCATGCAATAACATGTCACTGCTGTAACATACAATTACATAATGCAACATCACTATGGTAAATTGCAATGTTATGGGCCGTTAGCTTTTACAACTTCTGGATGTTGGGCAGTGAAGTTCTCACGGTTTGAAACGATTGCAACAAATTGAAACCAGGTGTTTCCATAACCCCAGACCTCCAACCCTAAATAAAAATACACAAGGCTAAAACAATGGTTAAAGAAATGAAATTAGCTGTAACTATTAGAAATTTGAAAACAAAAACGAGCTTGTTTGATGCTTAAGGTAAGGTTTAACTGAACCGAAGTCAAAACAGCAAAGGGACAGAAATAAACTTTCCTGTAAGTGTTCAATATACTGCAGTGTTGCTGTTCTGTTCAGTCCACGTAAAACTTTACAGCTGTATTCAATTGTTTTTACTTTTTTTACTTTGCACACGGTAGATCAGCTAATGATTGGTGCATTCTACTTAGCTAAATGACGTGGCTGGAAATTGTTTAAAACATAATCGTCTTATGTGCTTAGGACAGCTCGACAGGTAATTCAGGATTCGTGCGAGTCCTTGAATACCAGGAAAAGTCCTTGAGAGTAATAATGGAATACCATGCCTGGAAAAGTGCTTAAAAATCCTGAAACCTGATATATGTGTCATCAGTAGGGCGATGAATGGAAAGTACACGATGTTATTAAAGTACGCCAATTATATTTAACCAAGACAGTAGTCGTGTCGAGTGTGTAGCCCTAGTTTATTCTTCGTTTGTTTGGCCATGAAAAGTTTAGAAATTTGGGCTCTGGCTTTAAATGTATTTACGTGTGTAATGGTTGATACAGCAGTAAGGTTTCACCTGGACTAAACAGCAGAGCAACACTGCAGTATATTGAACCTTACAGAAAAGTTTATTTCTGTCCTTTTGCTGTTTTGACTTCGGTTCAGTTAAACCTTACCTTAAGCATCAAACGAGCTCGTTTTTGTTTTCTGATTCGTTCTACTTTGGCGTACCAAGCCATTTATTAGATTGTTTTAATGTTTTGTATGTTTATCAATTACGGTTTGCACAGACCAATTTAGACTCAAAACATTTAATCTTCGGCTTACGTCTTGCAGCTGGCGTTTGCTAATTAGCATTGTTGCATAATAACAATGTTTAAAACAATGTAAAACAATCAATCTGGTCGTTTAGAGCTCCATAACCCCCGAACCACTAGACAAATTAGAAAAGACATTATGGAAAGGGCACATCTAAAGAGTAATACCTGTAAAATGAGCTAAGAACCAGCTTTCTAGGACAAATAGTTTGATCTGTAGACAGCGTTGTAGGAACGTGTTGTGTCAAGAAGAAGTCAAATAAGCTTAAAACTAAAATCACTATTTCAGATCAAGGCCATATCTCCGATGTGTCAGATCGGAAATTAATAAAAGTTGGTACACGTGTTGGTCAAGTTCCACAAAGCTCTTACATCAAATTTCAGTGGAAAATGTTGAAAGACGGCGAGAAATTATGCATCGAAATTTCGGCTTTAACATGGGAGACCGAGGTCAAACCAAAACCGAAAACCACAATGGAGCCAACATTCTAATCAGTCCTGGGTTCAACTTTCGGACTCATTGCACTGTGACTGAGGTTGGCGCTAATGACTAAGCTGTCGAAGCGTCATTAAACCTCCATTCTTTACCTTACATATAATGCGTTTACATTACAAAAGCAAAGCGCAACCCTTAGCCTCATAATTGAGAAACACAGAGCCCGGAACTAATTCCTAGTTACGTCATGTTATGGTCTTCTTAAATTTAAAGTCCTACGAAAGCCTATCTGTTGGAGGTGTTCCATTAAATATTTTTTTATGTAATTTTCGTTACAATATAGAGAATAAATGCCACAGTCGCACAAATAGTTTAAAAATGGTTATATTTCGATATTTGTAGTGTCACAAATCATTAAACTCACAGTTTCAACAGCTTAAAATTTATCGCAGCACATCCTTTGTTAGAAATACCCAACAACATTTGTTCCAGTGTGATTAATAGTTAATGTTTTTACTCAATGTCCACCATAAAATAAAGCAACGGTTCAAAGAATTACAAAATTATTAAAACACGTGACAGTTTTTTTTTAACAATTTGGTAACTCTTTGAACTGTTCCTTTATTTTATGATACCTCGAATAAAAAAAATGAACTATTAATCACTATTGAAACAAATGTTGTTGGGTATTTATAACAAGGCATGTGCTGTGATATTTGTTTAACTGTTGAAACTGTGGGTATGAGGAAGGTGTGACTACAAAAGTCGAAATATAACAGTTGTTAAACTCTTTGTAGGACTGTGAATTTTATTCCGTATATCAATTCATGCACATCTCCTTACCTAATTTTAGTTACAATGTATCAGGTAATGACCAACTGCATGTTCTGACCAATCAAGATTACGTCACCTTACGAGTAGATGTAGAAGATTTTAACGGAGAAAGTAGATTTGCCACCTATGGACAGTTTCAGGTAGCTGATCGTGACGATGGTTTTAAAGTTCGAATCGGACAGTATCGAGGAAATGCAGGTAAGAATTGCAGTCCTACTTTCTTTTATAAGTAACAAAATTATTTAAAGGAGTGTGGGCCTTTATCTGCGCCGAATGTTCTAATAGTTGAAATTGATTTGATTTCAGGGGGCGATAATCTTGCCTTTAACGGCCGAAAGTGTGTGACACATGACAGGAATGACGTCAACCAATGTGCTTTTAATTACAAACGTGGTCGGTGGTATACCAAATGTCATGGAGCAAATATAATTGGAGAGTGTTTAAAGGGAGAACATAACAACACTTTGCCAATGGAATAAACTGGAGTGCATGGAGAGGATATCACTATTCCCTTAAAAAATCAGAAATGAAAGTTCGACCAACTAATTTTTTCAACTGCTAACAGGATGGCACGATAACAATTATTGCTGCCAACTTCTGCACCATAACTTACAAAACTCCATCTCTAGCATCAATCAGACTTTCCATAGCTTGTACATTTAACACATAGATTACTTTACACCTACTGTGAAATCTACACCAGGTAACACCGATGAATACCATCTGCTCAGCATCTAGTATATCAGTCAACAATGGCTAGCAAGGGTTAGTACACTTCTTAACACTAAACCAGTCTGACTACTTGGTCGCCTTGGAAATTATATTTTAACACAATATAAATTTTAGCATTCCACACGGGTGTTTCGTCAGCTACCCAATAGAACAGAAGTAAAAAAATAAAAATAAAAAAACAAGGCACGTCCAATACAGAGTAAAGCAAAAATGTGCATAATAATACACTAAAATACGTGGCTGAATGTCACGTCACATTCGAGTAAGCCCAAAGGATTATGTGAGTCTATCTTTGTAAGATGTGAAGGATAAATGAGGTGAAAGTATTAGCCCTAATGTTTGTGGCATAACTAATCAATTGTACAAATACGGTATTGATTGTTGTTGATGACTATACAATTGAGGAGTTTGGTGAAGTAGTATTTCCGCATAATCCTGTACTTTCAGTTGCATCTTCTGACCGAAACTGCATCAATACTATGAGATATGTTAAAATAGTGCCCATGATCTACAAAAAAAGGTAAAAAACAAAACATTTAACATACTAATAAATTAGGCACTTTGTACAAGTTTAATTAATTGGAAGCAATCTGATGGTACAATCTGATTCTAAGTTCATTACAAAAGACATGAATTTAACATTTTAAACACTTGCCATACTAAAGTTTGATAAGAAATACATGGTTAAACATTTCCGTAAAATTAAAGTTCGATGACCGAATAATTAGTCTCTCGATGTAATTTGATTCAGCCGAGTGTGATAAGTCTAGAGACAAAGTGTCACTATTTTTTAAATCGTACATACATAACATGTTATTAAACCATGTTTTTAAATTGTTTTGGTTGTTTTGTTTTAATGTGCGTCAAACAAGCGTTTCTGAAGACAGGATAAGGCTAATGGGACTAATGTGCCTTCATAATTCGGATTTACTTAATAATTTCTTGTTTTTCAGGACCTATTATAAATAAACATACATAAATGACTGTACAGTATAATATAGTAATAAAGGAAACACCGTAGCACAACAGCGAAAATCATACACTAAAAATAGCATTGATTCGACAAGCCTTTTTTTGTGGACTTGACCACAATTGGAACTTCAAGGAATTCGTATCGCAACTCAGGCTCTGCTACCGTTTGAGCCATCTCTCCAATCCCTAATAAAGATTTCCCAAACCACAACGAAGAATACATAGTTCACTGTAAAAACTAAGCATCTTAAAATTCGTAAGATGCATCTGAAATTCAGTCGTTTGGTTCATGAGCCTCCTGAAAATCGTAAAACCATCTTAATTTAAGATGCAATGGATCTGCTTTGAAAATTTAAGACACCACCAGTTTAAGATGCGTCTTAATTTCAGACGTGTTTCATTTAAGATGCCATTCAACGTAAGATGCATCTTATTATCAGATGGAAAACACGCGAAATAAATGTTTTAAGATGTTTAGCTGTTTAAGACGCCATAGTTTTCAGTTGCCAAATTCATCCAGTGTATAAGATGGCACCAATTTCAGATGTCCACGCAGTTAGATGGTTTATTTTTAAGTTGGATAAGAGAGAAAGTTGGAAAATTGTAAAATGGCAATTATTTTAAGTGGGGAAACTGGTAAAGACGGGAACATTTTAAGATGTCAACCTATTTTAAGCTACAAAACGGGGAAAGTTGCTAACATTTTAAGACGGTAATTTTTTTTTAAGTTGTGAAACAAGCAAAGATGCCATCGTTTTAAGACGGCACAATGCATTAAATCGGAAACGAAGTGAAGTTGCCAACATTTTAAGGGGGCAGTTTACTGAGTTGGAAAATAAATAAGTTGTAGTGTTTTAGATGGATAAATTATTTTTGGTCAACACAACGCACAATATTATTTGGACCTTGTGAAATACTTCAATTAAAACTCCACTCATTGTTATTAAATGCAAACAGGAATTAAACAAAAAAAATTATTTTACTCCTGTTTTCAATATATGTTCCGAAAATAGCACATAATGAATTCACGTAAAGAACCATGCATAAAATAACAAATTAAAAATGCATAACTACTTTTACATTAATTATAATAAATACACAGTTTAGACCAAAAAAATACCCGTCTCCTATCACCCCCCCCCTTTTCCCTTTTTCCACCCGACTAACACCAACCTCATACCGCCGGTTTTATTTTCATACAGATGATGTTTAAAAGAATACCTTCAACATCATCGTAAAGATGCCTAGGCTGTCAGATTTGAACAGCTAATATTATAAACAAATGAAAATAAGATGGTTTCGTTTAATAGACGTCATCGTAATGGGGTGTCAGCATATAAGATGCCAGATACGTAAGAGGCCTACCAAAGCATCCGCCTTTAAGATGCCAAACTGCGAATGGCGAATACATCTTAAAAGCAAAACGCCCTGAAACGTCACTACTGATTTATCCTACTTCGAGTAAAACAAATATTGTGCAAATCCAAAGTGGACTGTAGTAACGTTCTTAAAAAATCAAATGGTCTAATTCTTTTTACAGCCTATGGATAACCTAGCCGAATGCTAAGACATCTACATAATTAACGAAAGTAGCAAACTCTTTTGACTTCCTTAACGATTGTAGATGCTGTGTTACGCTGGGGTGGCTAACTAACAAGATTCCACATTCACTTTGAACTCCTCTTAAAGACGATGTTGGACTACAGTCAAGTCATAAGGACTAACATATCTTGTGATTGAAACATTATATTTACAAGCTGCTTTGCAGCTCAGGTGCCTAGGCTGTCCGATTTGAACAGCTAGCATTACTAGGAAACAGGCTTTGGGCGTATTGTAGGCGGAGTGAACGGATCTTCATTTCAAACTTATATTTAGTTTTTATTTTAATGACGATACCACATTTGTTAATGCCCCTTAAAAATCGGTGTGCAATACTTAATGGTCTAAGTTGACTGTCTGCCTATTGGTGTGACATACTGCTGTTCTTTGCTGGCTTTTTTTTTCAATATAGGCTTCCGCTATGTATCAAATTTACGTTAAGAAGCTTTTGTTGCTTCAGCATTTAGTTTTTGTTTAGTTATTTGTAGCCTCTTTTCATACCAACACTAATGATGTGGACCATCCCGGTGAGTAAAAATAAAACAGCCTGTTTGGCCACGCTGTTTGAGCTGCCGCTGGCAATAATTCTTATAGTGCTCACAGGAACTGCTGTGCAAAATGTAGTCCGCATATTAAGATATTAATAATAAGGCATTTAACTGCAAGCCAACAATCATCAGTACTATAGTTTTTAACAATAGTCAGAAGATTCAAAAGGTTAACAATACCGCTTTGGTATAACACTTGACACCACCACCAACGAAAATGTTGAGCCACACACCTCTACTACGCACTGCAACAACGATCTCTATTACATAATCTAAAAGAAATAACCATCACAATTTAGGTTAAAAATGTGTTAGCTTTTAGACCAAGTTTTAGGTTTTAGGCCTAATTTTTAGCGTTTAGGCCTAATATTTATCTCCGATTTGATTTCGTAAGTATAGCAGCCTACAACAGCGGTTCGAGATTAGGCTTAATCCTTCATGCGATGCAACACGGTTTTTGGTTTCGAAGTGAAGGTTTCCGTGGCAACCAGGAATCCATAACCTGAGAGGGGCAGGCATATTATTGTTTCGTGTTTCGGCTGATGTCAACTATCCTTTTATAATACGCTTGGCCTCGATACGACGATTTCAGGTTTCATTTTCGGGATTCCCATCTCTAGTGTAGCGCCACTTTCTTTGCCATACGGAATTGTATAATCTCCAAGCATTCTTTTTTCAAATAAACTAACGTGTGTCGTTAATGGAATCCTTTTGTTTTTTATGCTTGCGTTTGTTCCTGTAGTGATTAAATGCAACGGTCAAATGATACTATTTCATTGAGTTACGTCGAAAAAGATCATTAGCTAGAAAGAAGCAACCAAAATTTAATTTGCCGTGTTTTTAAAGTTCACTTGACTACCATTAGCATGGTGTACGCTTCGTCGAAATTCCTTAACCATTCAGGATTCCAAATTTACAATGGTGAGTGTTAGAAATAAATTCGAATATTTTAAAATTTCTACAATAATAATTGTTCGATTTACGGCAAATTTTGGCTCAGCAATACTAATTAGGGTATGAAACGTTGTACCAAATTTCATTCCAATCCAATCTTTCGTTTGGGCTCCACCCAGACTAAAAATGTGCAACCAACGGACGGACCAACATTTTGCAATTTGGTGTCCGTTATAGGCTGCAGTTCGCTCCGCCAATAAATTAAAAAAAAAATAAGATGGTCGAGTTTGCTAGACCTCATCGTAATAAGATGTCAGCATTATAAGATGCCAGATACATAAGATGCCTACCAAAGCATCTGCCATTAAGATGCCAAACTGCTAAGATGGCGAAAACATCTTAAAAACGGATGCAAAATTTTAAGATGCTAAAGCATCTTACTTTAAGACGGCAATACCCTGAGTTCATAGAGCTAGACATTTAACTTCATGTTAATGTATGGATTCAATAGTTAAAGAAGAGACAATTGTGTATTTTGTGGGACGGCAATACCGTCTTACTGCAAGATGCCAAAAACGTCTTGAAAAAAGGATGCAAATTCACATCTTAGTTAAGTTGCTTATTTTTTGCAGTGTTCTAGCTGTGACTCCATTTAGGCAGAGAGAAATGATGTTGTCATTAATGGAAAGGGAATAAACAAAAGGCAAAGGCTCAAATAATCAGGAAATAACCATCCCACAAAATACACAATTGTCTCTTCTTTAACTACTGAATCCATACATTAACATGAAGTTAAATGTCTAGCTCTATGAACTCAAGTTTGTGCCCACGAGCAATTGATATATAAGGGACTAAACCATATGGTAAGAGATAATAGGACAGAGGAAATACTAAGGCCAAACATGCAAAGCTAGCTTTGTGAGGGGTCCTTGGGAAATACGGACAAAACTGGTAAGCACTGCCAAGCAATCAGCGATCCTTATCTACAAACCTACTGAATACTGGAACAAATTCCACTAAGGGCTAAGGTGGTTAAAAGTAAATGTGATGGTTAAAAGATATAGAATTAACATAATAGCTGTAATACAAACGAAAGGACCAATCACGTCATTTCGTCCTTTCATGGGCATGGAACTAAGGAGTTTACAGTCATATGCTTGGGACAAATATTAGAAAAAACAAACAATGAAGCGTCCAAAAATTTTAAAAAAGGTTAAGAATAAGAAAGGCTTATTCCCACATATAAGCAGGAAGGGAAGGAACAGCGATGTGTCCACTTATGTTCGGCCCAAAGTAAAAAAATTAAATTATAAAAATACTAGACTAATTAAAATCTTAAAAATGTAAAATCCTAAAATCTTAATCATCGCAAGCTTAAAATATTAAAAATCGTAAAATATAATCCCAAGAGTATATCCGAAAGATTCAATGACCGCACTCTATAGACTTAAACGATTTTAGGGAGACTGCATTGACGACATCACTAAACAAAGCATTCCATATTCTAACTAGTTTAATACTAAAGAAAAACTTACAGCAGTTGAGTTTTGATTTTGGAACAACGAGTTTAAAATTATGTCTTCTTGTACAGCATGCCACATTGTGAAAAAAGCATTAGATCCAAAATAGTGAAAACGTACAAAATGGCAAAAGTTAGGCAAAGGTCAGCTTGTAAAGGTCTCAACTCCAAAGAATACAGACCTTACTTTAACAACTATCATGGTGAGATAGTAATTTACAACAAGGAAAATATTTGGTGAAAGGCCTCTGTACACTCTCAATACGGTCAATATCACCTAATTGATGAGGAGACTAATTCTGGCACCCAATTTAAGTACATTACACCACCTAATAACAAAGACTGGTACAAGAACAAAATTTACAGGATCTTCATAGTAATTGTGTCCCTTTACCAGATTATTGTTTTTTATCCTCAATACTAGCGAAACATGTTAAAACCCTAACCTAAAAATAATTTAAAATAAGTAAAAGGCTGTTTCCACTCTGTCTAATTATTCACGACCTTACGTGAAAACATAGAATATGTTGTTAGCCTTGGTTGTTTCTTTATTACACAATATGATCGTTAGCCTTGCATGTGTGATTAAATTTACCAGCAAAAAATCTTACGCTAGAATAACGTAGTGTAGTAAACAACCTTTATGCACTTATTCAAGTGAAGTGAAACGGTGAACCAGTCCCTCTCCAGAGCACTGCCGTACTGCCTTTACCAATATGGCCACTGTCCACTGGCATAAAGATGACTTAATGAACCCGTTATTAAGGCCATAACCGTGGGCTGCATTCAATCGAATGTTCTCGGTCGTAGGCAATATAGCGACAGTACAAATTAATGCACACTTATAAGGCTCGGCAAAGGATAAATAAATAGACATAAATCGCTCTAAATAAAATAAAAGAACATAGGAAATAAGCCATCAGCGAAAAATCATACACTAGAATACCATAGCATAAAAGACAATGTACAAGTGGCCACATCGTAAAGGTGGTGTGGCAGTAATCTGGAGATGAACTGGTTCATCAGTGCGAATCCGGGTCATGCCACTTAAATGAAGCGTAAATGCATAAAGGTGGCTTACTGTATTACGTTATTCTAGTGTATGATTTTTCACTATGATTTATTTTCGATTGTCCTTTATATTATATACAACGATTTAGGTTTATTTATTTTATTACCGATACCTAATAGACTCCATTACCTTCATCGTGAAATTTTATAAATGTACGACAACATAAATTTTAACTCGGATTACTTTACCGTAGTAAATGTTGACATGTTGACTGTAAATAGTCTTCCAGTTGATGTGATTTCGACTGGAGTTTGACTCAACATGTTAACCAACGACTGGATCTGAAAGGAAAACTGAAGCTGATAATTGGAACTGCTACGACCCAGCTAAAAAAAATCTTCAGAAGATCTACGGAAAATTTGAATTTCTGCAGAAAAACTGTAGAATTTCTGCAGTTTCAGCAAAGTGAAGATATAAAATATGCAGAATATCTGTATATGTTGTTCCCTCTTAGCAATCTGAAGATAAACGCTGCAGAATTTCGGAAGTCTGCTGTTCACTTTCAACTAGGTGAAGGTAAAATCTACAGAATTTCTGCAGTCATTGTTCATTCTGAGAGCTTGGCATAAACGAAGCGTGGTTTACTTTCAATTTTTACGAAAATGTGCTTCATAATACAAAATGTAATAGATTCTAAAAATTATCTCGTTTTTTAACCCCTTTAAAGACGAGAGTGCCTGAAAAACGTCCATTCCCTCCACAACAGCAGCACCCGAAAATGCGCCTGCGATAGAAAGTTTGTAATGTTTTAAAAGTGGATGCGACGAGCAGCCACACTCGAACGGAAATTGCCATACAAGGATTAGGTTACTATGGATTCGGATGGCTTGGATTTTCATGGATAAACATGAAGAAATTCGTAAATCCCACTGTCATGCCGACTATATGGAGGGTCCAACAGGAAGTAATGTTCAGAGCAGTTCAGTTTTAGGTAGTTATTACGATTTTGATCGTTGGGAAAATAGATTTAACAGCAGCGGCACTAAATACGGAGGGGAGCAACGATCGTGTAGTGCAACTTTCCCAACAATTTAAAAAAGCTTCTTATGTAAATGTATTTTAACATTTGCTGAAGCATTATCTTAATATTACAATGCGTTGTGGTCGACATTAAACGAACTTTATTCCGCAATTTGCTCACTACGAAGCAAATCGTCTGTCAATTCTCGGCCACGCTTGAGCATGGTATTAGCCGGTATTAGCCGGGCGGCCAAACCGTAAACAAATTACGGGAATGCTTCAAGATGTTTAACAGTCACAATAATTGAGTAGGTGATAACAAATAACGACCCAATGGAGGTAGGATATCATTATTACCACTTTTCATGGTAATTATTATTGTTGCTTGTGATTTTTTTTTGGTACAAGCCATCAATTACTTTTTAAATTGAAATGGTGACATCACACACGCCCAAACTAACATCATTTTTTTAAAGTTGTCTATAAGAGTTTTGAAATTGTAAAAAAAAACACAAACCACAACACAACTTAAGTTTTTTATAATTTTATCTTACAACTGCTACTAAAACTAAAAATTGGATATAAACGCCAGCTCATTTCTGAAAAAACTGACGCAAACTTCATTCCTCCATTTCAAAGTTCTGAGACGATTTTTTGTTTCTACGAACCAGTCATAAGCATGCAAGTCTTGGGTGTAACCAAATTCAGCCTGACTGCCGTTCTTAAAGGGTTAAGTTTTGTCTACAGGTACTTATTTACTCTTTGTACTTTATTTGTACTTTCTAAAGTATCAACATGTTTTGGAAAAGTTATTACAGCTATGGAAGTTATTACTTCCGAAGTCCTAACATTGTTTTTCAAAGTATGATGATTAGCTGAAAAGCTGAAGATAATATCTGCAGAATTTTTACAGAAAAAATGTTAAGTTGTTTCATTTATTAAATTGTGAACGTATTTGAATGGGACAAAAAAGGGTTGTTAGTTGTGCAGAATTAATAATACCAATTAACTGTTTGAAGTCACGTTAACAGTTGAATTACTTTAGCGGATATCCACAAAATACAATATCTGGGCCTATCAAGGACCGCGGTAACCATCCTTATGTAAGCCTCAGCATGCACTTCCATGTTAAATGTCAAACTTTGAACTCCAATAGTCTCGCCCAGAATTGACATAGACCAACGAAATGCGGTATTTCGGGTCGTGTGTTAACTCTTTCACTGCCGTACAAGTTTGTATGACAACAATCAAACCGTTCGGCGTCCACAGCATGGCCATTTCTTGTTGTTGTTGTTGTTGTTGTTGTTGTTGTTGTTGTTGGTACACTTTGCCCTCACCTGTAGACCGAACCGAACCACTGAACCGATTTTCAAGTTCTATAAGTTAAAATGTAGGTATGGACATGGCCTAGGGCCTTTCGTAGGCTATTTTAATGTAACTACAATATTCTTGACACGGAAAGCCAAATGGGCTACAACTTTTGCTCTCACCTAGAGATCGAACCAATGAACCGATTTTCAATTTGTATAGCAAAAACGTAGGTATTAACACCGACCAGGGTCTTTTGAACCCGATTTTGATGTGTCTGCAGTATTTCAGTCGGCAGAGCAATTATTATTGCTTGGCAGAAATCATTAATGTACTCTTTGCCCTCACTAGGAGATCGACTCACTGAACCGATCCGAGTTCATTAGCTTAAAACGTAGGTATGAGCAAGGCCTAGAGCCTTTCGTAGGCTATTTTAATGTAACTACAATATTCTTGACACGGAAAGCCAAATGGGCTAGAACGTTGCTCTAACCTAGAGATCGAACCAATGAACTGATTTTCAATTTGTTCAGCTAAAAATGTAGGTATTAACACCAAACAGGGCCATTTGAACACGATTTTGATGTGACTGCAGTATACTTGTCGGCAGAGCAATTATTATTGTAGAGCACTGGGCAGAAATCATTAAGTGGAGTAACAAATTTTTGCAAGTTGAGCTAGAAACATGAAATTTGGTACACAAGTGTTGGACCCCATGATATACCCCCAAGTGTCTTCAGCACCTCCCCCTCTCCTCCCACACCCTCCGTCCCGCTTCCCCTCCCAGGGGCTTTGTAAACAAATTCTTACAGGGCAAGCTAAAATCATGAAATTTGGCGCACAAGTCATTTTTAGCAGCATAAATCGAATCAACCATGGAACCCACATGAAATACCCACAAAGGGACCCTAGAACCCTCCCTATGCCCCCTCACTGAGGTTTGACCAACAAATTTTTGCGGATCTAGCAAAAAGCATGAAACTCGGCACTCAAGTCATTCTTAGTATTATAAATTAAACCAAGCATGGAACCCCCACAAAATATCCCAAGGAGCCCCCTAGCGCTTCCCTGTGCCCCCTCTCTGGAGCTTGACCAACAAATTATTGCAGATCGGGCTAAACGCTTGAATTGCGATACATAAGTCATTCATAGTAGTACAAATTGAACTATCTATGGAACCCCCTCGAGATAATCTACAAGGCACCACAACCACCCCCCCCCCCGTGCTCCCTGCTTGAGGCCTGACGAAAACATTCTTCCAGATAGTACTAAAAGAATGGAATCTGGTACACAAGTAATTGTTAGAAGTAGAAATCAAACTATTTATGGAACTTCCGCAGTATCCTCCAAGGCCCCTCAGTGCTTTTCCCCTATTCCCCCTTTATGAGGTTGATTTCCGAAATATTCTTGTTGATCGTACTGATAGCATGCATTTTGCCGGTGCACAGATCATTCCTAGTGCTAGAAATTGAACCAGCTATGAATCCCCATGAATTACCACCAAAGCCTCCCTCAGCATCCTCCACCTACCTGGGCACCCCATGAAGCATCAATGACTAACAAATTCTTGATGAATGTACTAAAAGCATCCAACTACACTTGGAACCCCATGAGATACACCCACCCTCCAGTGCTTCCATGTGTCCTTTCCATGAGGTTGATGATCAACAAATTCTAGTTCGATTTGTACTGCTAAGAATGACTTGTGTACCAATTCACGTTTTAGCACGATCAGCAAGAATTTGTTGGTCATTTGTTGGCAAAATTCATAGTACCAAAATTCGTAGTACTACATGTGAGTATGGTACGGGGACAGGAAGGGGCCTTAGGGGATATTTCGAGAGATTCCATAGCTAGCTCGATTTATCAGCTAAGAATTGACTTGTGTACAAAATTTCAAACGCTCGATGTTCATAATTATCCCCAAATTCTGGTACGTAACAGATGTACTAATCCTGAAAATCGAACGAACTAACCGATGCTCAATTTTACAACATAAAACGTACGTATGATGAAGGTCTATGGCCCTTTGAACTATATTTTAATGTGACTACAATTATTGTTGTTGTTCTTCTTCGGGAAATTATGCTCTCACGTAGAGATCGAACCAAAGAACCGATTTTCAAATTTTATAGCTCTTAAAATTGAGTATTAAATAGGTTTTCTTATAACAGTTTATTTAAGGTGATTACAGTATTCTTTCTGTGTTATTCTTGCCGAGACAAAAAAAAAATAATGGATATTAGTATTAAAAAACGCTTAAGCGTAAAAAATATGGATGTAAGCCTTAAAAAACTTCAAGCCGTAAAGGAACAGATGTTAGAAAAAGACATGTAAGCCAACAGCGTCGCACTAATACGTGTAAAAGTAGCTCCATCTTGTTTTTTTGGGTCGCTGGAGATTCTTTTACACGTATTAGTGTGACGCTGATGGCTTACATGTCTTTTTCCAATATCTGTTCCTTTAAAGCTTTAAGTTTTTTAAGGCTTACATCCGTATTTTATACGCTTAAGCGTTTTTTAATACTAATACAGATTATGCTTCGTGATTGGCTAGGTACATAATGATGAATTAAAACGTTGACAAATGTAAGTAGGCTTTGAGTATCATAGAAAGTTATGTGCCATGACGTTTAGGTTGGATTTTGGTATGTTTACAACAATAAATAATGTGTCTGAATTTCAATGATACTAAGGTGGCAGCTTAACTAATGAGGTTTGGATTATGAAATTTTTTTTGTTCTAGTTCCTTTTCTGCAGAAACAATTCAGTTTCAAGTCTTCAGAAAACCTGCAGTTTCAAATCTTCAGAAAAGTGGCAGTTTCAAATCTGCAGAAATAAACGAACTACCATCCCCAGCTAAAAAAAATTCTGCAGAAATACTGAAGAACAAATCTGTAGAAAAACTGCAGAGCAAATCTGTAGAAAAACTGCAGAACAAATCTGAAATAACTGCAGTTATTATTTTTTTCGGTCGCTGAAGATTCTTTTACACGTATTAGTGCGACGCTGATGGCTTACATGTCTTTTTCTAATATCTGTTCCTTTACGGCTTGAAGTTTTTTAAGGCTTACATCCGTATTTTATACGCTTAAGCGTTTTTTAATACTAATACAGATTATGCTTCGTGATTGGCTAGGTACATAATGCTGAATTAAAACGTTGACAAATGTAAGTAGGCTATGAGTATCATAGAAAGATATGTGCCATGACGTTTAGGTTGTATGTTGGTATGTTTACAACAATAAATAATGTGTCTGAATTTCCATGATACTAAGGTGACAGCTTAACTAATGAGGTTTAGATTATGAACTTTTTTTTGTTCTAGTACCTCTTCTGCAGAAAGAATTCAGTTTCAAGTCTTCAGAAAACCTGCTGTTTCAAATCTTCAGAAAAATGGCAGTTTCAAATCTGCAGAAATAAACGAACTACCATCCCCAACTAAAAAAAAATTTTGCAGAAGTACTGCAGAACAAATCTGTAGAAAAACTGCAGAACAAATCTGAAATAACTGCAGATTATTTCTGAAGTTTTCTGCAGACTTATTCTGCAGTTTTTCTGCCAACATTTTTAACTTGGGAAGGTAGTTTGTTTATTTTTATATGTTAACTAATGGTTTTATGCAGTACCATCAACTTGACATGTTTGTTGAAAATATAGAAACTTTTCTGAAGTTTACATTAAAAATAAAAACTCTTTTTTTTTCTATTCAAATTTGTAACTTAAAGTGGTTAATTTTGGATCATCAAACGAAGGTACGGAATATTTACCCCATCCCAATACCGATCCCAATTAAAATCTCAAATAATTAGTAAATAAATTTGAGCTTTTAATTTTTTTTGCGTAATTCGTTGTGTCATAATTTTTTTATTAAAGAAATATGCCACGAAGTGAACAAACACCTATTTGTGGGAACATCACTTTCAGTCATCAAAATATACATTTCTAGCAATTGCAAAAATCAATATCTCCTTCACAATGGGTATTCTGCATAATTTGTCACGTCTCCTTCCCATTACCTTGTTGCCCTCTGTGTCATAAACAATCAAAAATGTATGTCATAAACAATCAAAAATGTATGTCATAAACAATCATTTAGTAGTTTTTAAATTCTCTTTTTATACCCTTTAAAAAGGCCTTTAAAACTATTTCAACAAATTAACCCTGAAGCAAAACTCCTCAACCCTAAATAAATCTAGATACGCGCTAGTGTGTCGCGCCAAGTTAGGCAACAAACATCTCAACAAACATCACATCAATTCAGTTGTCGAGGTTGTAAACCATTGTACCGCGACGCCATAGCGTCAGTGTCTTACATCTTGAAGCATAGTTGAGCACATTTCAGGTACTTGGAGAAAAATAATAATACGGTACAGAATATTAAATTGTGTTGAAATCGAGAGCAATGACCCACCTGACAATAATTAACTCGTGTAGGAATGCCTGCTAAGCTGCCTTCAATGCAAAATCTGACCCTCAATAACGTTGTAAACGTGTACTAGCTAATTCGCACATTCCCATGTTAAATCCCATAGGGTTATTATTCATCGATACCGAGATAACGGGAAAGCTTCCAGTTAGGAAATTGCACGAATGGGCGCAGTACAATACGAACTGTGTACCTTTTATGGTTTGAAGCCTGGGGGCAAAATGGGACTGGCTTGGGAGGGCGCATAAGTACGAAAATATTGTTATAACCATTGTTAGTATTGTCGGCATCGTCTCTCATTGGACGGGCAAAGTTCGGACAATGAGAACGTGTATACTGACGTGCATGCCTAGACACACACTAGTGTATCACGATAAATCTAAACAACGTTGCAAAGAAATGTATTCACGTCCAATTCACGAAAAATAAACCAACTGTAAAAACAAAGAAAAATAAACAAAGCCAAAAACTGGTAAAGAGGCCACCAAGTTGAGCCCAAGTTCGGCCCTTCAAAGGAGTGATATCAACACACCAAAACTAACTAAATAAAAAAATCACAACAAAATTAAAATCAAACCAAAAACCTATAAAGAGGTGACTAAGTTGAGAATGGTTCGGCCTGTAGGCAAAAGGTTTAGCAAAGTGTTGAAAACCACGGCAGTGGAGTTGAGTTTAATACACAATTTAAAAAAAAAGGATATCATATCATATAAAAAACCAAAACTTGTAAAAGGGGGTCGCCAAGTTCCGAATTGTTCGGCCCTTCAAAGGAGTGATATCAACACACCAAAACATTCGCCAACTTAATCGCACCGAATAATACTTTGGACGTGAAATGAAAAATTGAACATTGCTACCAAAAGTAGCAATGTTCTAGTTATCATTTACCCTTCGAATTATTAGTCGGTGCGATTAACTTGGCGAATGTTTTGGTGTGTTGATATCACTCCTTTGAAGTGCCGAACCATTCGGAACTTGGTGGCCCCTTTTACAAGTTTTGGTTTTTGATATAATAATAAAAAACGTTACAATAATTGTTGGAGATCTAAGCTTAACCAATAGGGACGACGGACACGAGGCCACTGCAGTAGCAATAGTCACTCCGCATTTTCTGTCATAAAACTTTTTTAATACTTTTTACTTGAGACCTTGAAGAATTGTTCTGAATACAGAGGAAGATTCATAATTCAATTTTCGCAACTAACAGTAAAAAATATCGTGGCAAGCTGAAGCGAACATCATAGCTCTACTCCGAGTCTTTTACTGTGACACTTGAGCCACAAGAAGTAATTTGTCTGTAGAGAACTGGGCAGAATTCATATAGTTGAAATGGTTGAAAAAATATTCTGAATTAAATTATACAGCACAACGGAAAAGACAGCTATTTTATGTCTCTCGCATGTTGTAATATACAGCACTTGGTTTACCGCCGAGTCACAGGAAATCTTAGCAGACGATATAAAGTAAAATGAGAATGTTACTTAGAATAATAATAAGAATAATTTAATTCGCACTAACGTGACTGGGAACGAGGAAGAAACAATGCCACTGCCCGCGCCCCGCCCCCAGTACAGAAATACGATATTAAAACTCCAAAAACATGAAGATAAAAAAGAACTGCCATTGATTGATTATCAGCGTCAGTTAGAAGGATAATTAATAAAACAAAATGGAGACGACATGATTAAAACTCTTTCTTAAAAATGAAGCTTTTATTAGGATGAATTATGTGCGTAAAAATCGGAATTAAAACCAAAAAAAATAAATTCATAATAAAAAATTCTCCTAAGGATTCTAAAAAAAACGTTTATAAGTGGTGTAAAAACTTGGCTAGGTCATGTGGTAGAAGGCTGCGTTTCAATGAAATAACAGAAGGGGCATCAACAGTAGCACTTGGAAGAAAGTTCCAGGCTACTGCAACACAGTTAGCAAAAAAGAATTTTCAACAGTCAAGCTTTGTATTACTAACCACCAGTTTTAACTGGACTTCTAGCCCTTTCGAACTGTGAAAAACAATTAGGGATTGATATTGACTTTGCCATGCAGAATGGAGTACGAAACAATAAAATCTTGTCTCAAAATTCATAATTTCAATGAATCAAGGCCAGGCCCAGATAGACTGTCTCTGTAAGTAAGATTTTTTAGATCAATCAAAGATTAGGTAAATCGTCGGTGCACTCGCTCAATCACGTCAATATCCTTTAATAAATAGGGCGACCAAACAGTCCTTGCATATTCCAAAATTGGTCGAAAGTATACTTTGAAAGCCCAAACCAAGGTATCGACATATAAACTAAGGTAGCGACCAAGGTAGCTTGGACGCCATCAGTCTTAAATGCTGGATGTTTTGTAAGGTTGCCATTTGGAATATATAGTGAGTTCTTTCCAATTTTTTATTCAGATCTAAAGTTTAGACGAAACAATTCAAGCAAATAAAAATTATGAACTTGTTATTGTTGACCTCATTCTGGAATGACCACCATTTTGAAAGAATTTAATTAAGTGCTTATTTTGGTTCATTTCTTTTAAATCTAGAGTAAAGTTGAAATAGTTGCTAAAATTTAAAATAGTGAAGGTGTTTTATTTTCTGTCAATCTGAATTGACAGCCATTTTGTTAATAAGTTTATTATGCTCCATTTCTTATAAATTTCGAACTAAATGAGCTTTTAAAATACAGCAAAGGTGGGAGCCCTCTGACAGGGCAAAAAACTCGCAAGGCACACAATAGCAGTGTTAATTTTCGATACCGTATTTTTTGTATCTTGGTCACCTAACAACAACATACAAACAAGATGAGAATGATACAATAAAACCTTAAAAACAGGTTGTAAAGTTTTATTGTATCATTCTCATCTTGTTTGTATGTTGTTGTTAGGTGACCAAGCCACTAAAAGTACGGTGTCGAAAATTAAAACTGCTGTTGTATGCCGTGCGAGCCCTGTCAGAAGGCTCTCACATTTGCTGCCTACCAAATCCTCGTAATACTTGCTTGGTCTCACTTTAAATAGTTAAAATGGAAATAGGGTAACAGTCGCCTTGCAGCTAAATGGCTGCCATTTTTAACCTTATGTCGCTAATTTGAAATAAATAAATGTACGCTGTAATGCACTTATTTACAGTATTAATACAATTCACGCGCAAGGCATCTTCATCTCTCAGAAACAGCAACAGCTGCAACGTCTCAGAACACTAAGAATTAGAAAGTGTGG
>JAHWFP010064023.1:0-12968 GCA_023313725.1 Lithobius niger
CATTAACACTTGAGATGAAACACCCTGTATAAATTAAAAGGTAATATTCATATACAAAGGCGTAACGTATCCTTACTTATCCTTATTCTGTCCTCCTGTCCATGGTTTTTCAATTTTTACAGGAGGTGCAGATATACGATAAAATCTAGATATGGAAAGCAAAAGGTACCCCCTGACAAGCGAAGGGTTTAAAGTGAACCGTCTTCAAGTGAAGGGTTTAAAACGTGTCGAAGAACAACAGAACAAATAAACAAAATAAACAGCTGAACAGATTTAAAGCATTAACCGACCTCTTTCTCTCATCATTCACCTGCGGGACTTGGGTGAGTTGGGAGCTGACCGTTGCACATTCTTTCGAATTGTGCCGACTTTTTATTTTACTTTTAATTTAGTGTGGGACCATGCATACACCTTTAAGACCTGCAAGGGTTAGAACCATAACTTATCTGTTCTGCTGTTTGCTTTATTCATTTTTTTTTTTTTTGGTTGACATGTTTAAAACCCTTCACTTAAAAACGGTCTGATCTAGGAACCGAAACGTTGCCATTTCGTCGTTCACCTGTACTTGATGGCTACTCTAATATATATATATGTTAGGGTTGATAAAAAAAAATCCTTTTTCCAAATTTCAAATCGTAATAGTGTGGAAAAGTTGGTCTTCGACCTCCTAATCACTATCCCAAAAGGATAAATTTCTAAAATAATTTTTTGAGGTGTCCACCTGGGCCTAAAGTTTAACATTAAAAGTCAATGGGGAAAATCGCTAATTCTGAAAAAAATTATTTTTGACTAGTTTAAAATACATTTTTTTACATTATGTAAGTTGGTACTCTCAGAAACCATTAAAAGAAGCCAGAATTAAATTTAAAAAATATTTTGTCCCGAAACTTCGTTTTAATTCAAGGCATAAAATCGACAAAAATGCCTTTTTGCCGTATTTTGATGGCCGAAAACTCACATTGTTTTCTGGAAGAAAAAAATGTTTTTGATTTTGGCGTTAATTTGGTGGTCTCTGAGAGTAGAAAATGAGATAATGTAAAAAACAATATTTTAAACTAGTCTAAAATCACTTTTACAGAATTAGCGATTTTTCCCATTGACTTTCAATGTTAAACTTTTAGGCCCAGGTGGGCACCTCAAAAAATTATTATAATATATCTTTACCATTATTGCATTCCACAACACAATGATCTTTCTGATATGGTTGAAACATTTTTAGGGAATTCCTGTTCAGAGTAACAATTGATGCTAATGTAAATTTTATTAACTCATATGCCAAGGGTTTCCCCACATAAGTTTTGAACATATTACGAGACCACATAGGGAGTGTCAACATATTATTTACCCCATAAGAAATTAAATAAAAAATAATAATAAACGAACGAAAACAGATATTGAACAACTTTTATTAACTCAAAAGGTTGTTTTTTTTTACAAAATTTCTGGTGATGATGGCTTCTTAATAATCTTCCACATGCGCTTCTTTTGTTGCTTGGAGAATCTTCAGTCAAAAATCGATTTCTCCCCAAACGTTTTAATCATGTCTATTGATGCCGTGTTTGTTACCCTGTTTTTTTCTGTTGGGGCTTTATAAAGGACAAAGTGTATAGGCAAGAAATGTAAATCGTGTGCAGGAATCTTCTCAGGAATCTGTCTCAGGAATCTGTCTCAGGAATCTGTCTCAGGAATCTTCTCAGGAATCTGTCTCAGGAATCTGTCTCAGGAACCTGAGGACAAGATCACTCGGGTCGGAAATACAGTATCAGTACGGTACCAGACATGCTTAAAAACGTTTGGGGAGAAATAAATATTCGACTGGATATTCTCCAAGCAAGAAAAGAGACGAATGTGGAGGTTTATTAAGAGGCCTTCATCACCAGAAATAAAAAAAAAAATTGGGGGTTAATAAACAGGTGGCACTTTACCATTCTTCACTACCTGTTTTTTTTTTTTGTTTTTTTTTTTTTATTTAATTTCTTTATGGGGTGAATAATTTGTGGACACCCTGTATTTTCTGCAGTTGGACGTTAAAAGTCGTCAAAGCAGCTTTAAAAATCGTCTGACTCGTTTCCGGGGACAGATTAAGGTATTGTTGCTTGGTTGTGACGTCGACTGTACCCGGTCCGACGCTGCAAGTTTCGACCGGGAGCCTGTCCATTGATGGTTTCTGCTGCGTTCACTTCTCTTTCGTCAACTGTATTGGAAGTGCATCCCCTTGCGTTTCCTCTTCCCCCCCAGATGTGAGGATGAAAGTTCTTAACTTTTAATCCGATTGCTACCAAATCGAATTTCCTTAAAAACCAGAGACGAGGAAAAGGGAAGAGTGAGAGTATTTGTCATTCGGTGAAAGTCGTTCGTGTTACACTGCCAACCGAGGAATTTGCTCTGGGAAAATTTTCTTAAAGACCTTATCCCCCCACTCTTCGTTTTATTTTAATGAAATTGAAAACGTAATCCCCCCGAATTTAATGACTTAAAAATCGCATTAAAAGCTCGTCATTTAATTAATTTGTATTTTGCAGGTGTTAGAGGACGGTTTGAGTGGCACGGAAAAAATGACTTTGTGATGCTGGGGTCACATAAAAGGAATTCCGAATCACGCTGTTACTCAGCTTCAGTAACGAACTAAAACAAGCAAAATCTATCCCTGGTGGAGTTTTTAATGTTCGTTTACTTTTTTTTTTCAATTTACGTAAAATAATTTCAAAGTCATTAGAAATTACTTTATTACCGTGTCGAACCACGTGCCTCGGACCGTGCCTCCTCTTTGTTTTGATTGGTACCTCATATAAGCTGAATTCTATCCTTTTCAGATTTTTTAACGGTCGTCATTTAAATTAATTTGGAATAGCTGGCCATTGAAGTTTGGATTAGAATGTAAATGGTTTTAATGATTTTCTTTAACATTTATACGGTACGGAAAGCCAATGGGCTCGAGATTGGATGGCCGTGTCAGTATGGCTCAGCGGTAAGACCTTGGCCTTTGATTTCAAAGGTCCCGGGTTCGATTCCCTGCTGAGGCAGTCTGACATATACGTCTAAAAGGCAACGTAAAACCGTGCTAATGGTGGTAGATGACGTCAGAGAGCCATAGGGAACTGACTTTACGACACCATGTCTAACCAGAAAATACGAACCCCGTATGGTTTCTTTATCTTGATTACCAACAAAACAAGGTAAAACTGGCCTCCGTGATTCGGGAAACAACAGTGCATCATTAGCATCCTTTTTTGCAGCGCATTCCAGCAGGAAAATTTTTTTTTATTTATTTATACTTTAAAGTTTGGTCAGTGCTTCGAAAACATAGAAAAAACTCTATGAACGTGCTACAAATAGTAACACCCTGTAAACCAACCAACCTGGTTGGTAACAATTTTTTTTAAAGGTCTGTTGGTTTCAGGGTTTTATTTTGCTGCGTAACTGCTCTGAGTGTGGATGACTTCCGCATCATCTTGTTTCCTACTTTCGCTCATCAAGTGAAAGAATTATTTTGTGTCTTCGATATTTTAGCTGTTGTCATTAAACAGTTTCAATTTTCAGAGGTTATAGGAAGAGATGGAACTTACCCATGGGTTGGCGGATCAGTGGGTCAAATGTGTCACATTTTTATCGTGGGTCATGGGTCTAGACCGGTCACCCACCGACCCAAAGTTTGTTATTCATAATAAAATAAAAGCTTTAATTAGAAAGTTTCTCAAAGGTCCTAGAAAAAATATAAAGACAATCTGGGGAAAAAGTCTAAAAAGCACTACGATAAAAAGAACCCACATAAATGGTCACTGGAAGGATGGTCAATTTTTAATGAAGGGGGGGGGGGAAGGGAGAGCCTTTATGTACCATAGCGTGGTAAGGGTCACGGACGGTGAGTCACATTTTGTTCTTTATCAGGTGGGTCAAGTGTGTCGAGGGTCATGGCTCGAGAGGGTCACTTGGGTCACGGATCAGAAAAAGTGGTCATCGTGGCTGAGCAGCGAGAGAGCTCAGCCTGGTTGCTGGATGTTTGTGGATCTGGTCAAACCTCTGGAAAGGGGACCTTGGCAAAGCCCCCACCAGAACTGCCGGCAAAGGGTAGTGTGAGAGGCTACCGTGCTCTTTCAGCGGCTATGTGAACTATTCTGGCCAATTCTGGACAATCTTTCGGCCCCTATGATCATCGGAGGTTTCCCGGATCGAATCCCCGGGTTGGGTCGTCCTTTTCCCAGATATTTCTTCTTCCCTAAAAAGTCTGGTCATGTTCAAAGTTTGGCCGGTTCAGCCACACGAGCATTCAATTGCTTCGGCTGACTTAAGGCTCAAAAGAAATTAATTTTTTTAAAATAAATAAATAAAAAATAAACTTATATCCCTAGTTAAAGGTTGAGAGTTACTGAAAAATGACTTTCTGTTACCACGTCCTAACCATTTCACACCGAATCGCCCTGTCTCGATTACCAACTAAAACGAGCGAAACTTGTCTCTGCAAATAGTTTTTAACGGTCAGCCTTAAGTGTCATTATTCACTAAGGCTTTCCCACTTTATATATATACATATATTTAAACGGCTATGGTGAGCAGTTTGTTAGAGAGGAAGATGCAGGCAGCCAGCTCCTCACGTTTCTGCTGACTTTATCTTTGTATATAGACACCACGAAGGGATTTCGCGTGTGCTCTTCCACTCATTGTGCTTTGTCAGTGACTTAGGTACAGCTGGTGGCAGGCAACTCCCCGAACAGGTCGTTAATGGGTGACCCAAGGGAACCACAGGCAGATCCGCTCGCGCAATACTTGGGTTGAAATACGGGGGTATTGGGGCTGGGTGGCAAATACGGACACAGGCTCTAGCGTTGCTCCGGGCAAAATGCAATTGATGGCACCGCACGTGTTGCGATTTGCCGCGATCTCATCAACAGATCAATAGTAAGGGAGCACAATGGACAACCGAGTCTCCTCGCCCAGCCAATAAGAGTATCACATCTGTATTGACAACATATCGCCTCAATAGAGATAAAAGGCCCTAAAGAGCCCTAGGCTTTCTTCCTATATATAACCCATGCTTAGACGATGTTGTGCCGGGCTGTTGTTGTCTCCGCGTTACTCCCCAACAACCTATCTGAACGAATGGTGTGGGCGGCCATTTTGTCCATTAGTCTGTGGGTGTGCTGTGCAGATTTAGACGCTGTGGGTGACTCTGCTGGTCTTCTCGTTCGTAACTTCTTCTTCCACTATACTTTAAGGTTTGTCTGGTGAGACTGTAAAGAAAATTAGTCTGATAGAAACAGTAAATTGCATTTCCGTCAGATTTCTAGCCGATTCTTGGGTCTAATGTAGTATACGCCATTGCTAAACTTCCAAACTTGACGCGGTTAAAAACTTCTGCAATATCACTCATGTGTCGTGGTAGTTTCTATACTGTAACGGGCTTACATGTACTACAATACGCACGCACGCAGTTAGCCACTCGTGTGGTGCACCTTGCCGTTAACATGGATGCTGCGCGCCGCTAGCTACCATGCACACATGGCAGCTGGCCCAGTGCCAACATCCGGGTAAGCGAGCCAGTCCTATTGTTCAACCAGTCAGGACTGGATCGTGCCTGTTCGCCAGTAGCCTCAGGCTAGAACCTATTGTTCTGCCCCGGCCCGAGTGGGTATAAAACGGGACAGAATCGTGAGCTCGAGTAGTTCGTGTAGGGGATCTGACTGAAAGGTTGGATCCCTGACTACGAGGTGCAGCAGAAGGATAAATTCTGCTGATTGCCTAATATGTAAATGCTATGTGCATAGTCCCCTAGCTATGCAGTAAGGAGTGAATTAGGATCGAGCATTGTGCCTTGTGAATAATCGTCCACTTCCTTAGCGACCTTACAATACAAGTATTCTTCAGTTATGTAATAGTATTGTGTAGTTATGTATTTTGCTAACAGTGATCATCGTGGCTGAGCGGTGAGAGAGCTCAGCCTGGTTGCTGGAGGTTTGCGGATCTGGTCGAACCCCTGGCGAGGGACCCTTGGGAGAGTTCTCGCCATGAATGCCAGCCAGGGTAGCGTGAGAGGCTATCATGCTCCTTCAGCGGCTATGGGAACTATTCTGGCCAATTCTGGATAATTTTTGTATCCTTACGATGATCGGAGGTTTCCCGAATTCTTTATTGAATCCCCGGGTTGGCTCTTCCCTTTACCAGATATCTCCTTTTCTCAAAAGAGTTTTAAAAATGTTCAAAATTGAGCCGGTTCAAGTACACGAGCATTAAATTGCTTCAGCTGACTCACGGCTCAAAAGATATTAATTAAAAAAAAAGGGTAGGGAGAAAGAAACGACACAAGTCCATGAGGTTCGTGATGTTCGTGTCCTGATTGATTCACTAGACCAACAACTAAATACACGAAGTTGGGTCCCAATTGGGGTCTCCATTCAAAGCTTTGAAAACCACTAAATGGCACTATAACTTTGACCGAGCACTTCCTGTTGCCTTCCAAACCCCGGAACAAACCAGGCGGCCATCTTGCTTTTTCATCTGTCAGGCTGATGCTGATGGCGAAATCGCGTTGAAGCAAACAGACGACGTTTAGCAGGTTAAGACTAACTCCCTAACCAGACAGAACAACATTTCGTGTTAAGCGATGCGTTACTACGTGCCTATACACAGTGGTGGCCAGGGGGAGGGGTGGGGAGACAGTGAGGACCAACTCCTCACTGGCATTTTAGGGGGAAGGGGTTGTAAAAATTTCGATACAGTTATTAGGTACCAACAACACGTCACCAGTCACCGCAACACATCAAAACCTGTTAACAGTCCACACAACAATCAATCTAGTAAAATAAAATAAAAATACGTATTTTTGTTGCTAACCTCTTTTCTTTCTTATCACCTGTTCTTTCTGGTACTGTGAGCTGCTTTAAGTTGGGGTGGTCATTAGAAACTGTATAAGGCTGGTGTTATTTTTTACTAGAAAATCTCCGAGTGGTTCGTTAATTCCTTGGAAGTATGGAACGGAGATATAATAATCTGGGTTATTGTAATATTGCTTACTAGGTTGAAGGACTGCCTTAATCAATTTTTCCCAAGAGGTGAAAGAGCTATGTATTTCTGCAATGTGTACATCAGCCCTTTGTCGAAAATTGACTTCTTGGTAGTATGTGAGGAGATGGGCTTAATTTCGCCGATGTTAGTTTTATGCAAAGGATCAGAATAGGACAAGTATAAAATTGTTCTAGTGGTTTGCATCGCTTTTCTGAAATGCACGAACCCAATTTTCATGGACGGGTTCATTACGTCATTCACAAAGAAAATGAAGAGCCTTGCTAATGGATTCTTCTATAACAAATTGCAAAGATGGTTGAAATTCATTCAGAAAATGGAGGCCACGTTTCTTTTCAGTGGAGGGAAGCAAGGCAAAGCAACCGTGAATACATCTTTTGTAGTATTTAACAAAGGGAATTCCAGACATATATTCAAGATCAAGCTTGTTTACGAATATATCGGCCATGAACATGTCGGCATGCTTCCCGTTGGCATACCTGTGGGAGGATTATTATGGTTAGAATTACGGTGGTGTCTAATCGCCTTGTACCTCGTACTTTTCGTTCTTGATTAATGAAAACATTCTCGGTAAAGCTTGTCTCCACTCCTTCCTGGCTGGTATATAGTCCTAAACAATCTGGATCTTGGCTTTATGTTTAGACTTCCCTTTGTTAAATACTACAAAAGATGTATTGACGATTGTCTTGCCTTGTTTCCCTCCACTGAAAGGAAATGTACCCTTCACTTTCTGAATGAATTTCACCCATCTTTGCAATTTGCTGTAGAAGAATCCATTAACAAGCTCTTCATTTTCTTGACGTTAAAATCGCAATAAACCCATCAATGAAAATTGAGTTCATTCTTCAGAAAGGCGAAGCACAAAAAAGGCAAAGTACAAGAACAATAGACTACTCGTCCTATTCGGATCCATTTCATAAAACTAACGTGGTTAAAGGCGAAATCAAACAAATCTTTGTGCATACTGCCAACAAGTCAATTCTCTACAGAGAGCTGAAGTATACCTTGCAAAAATACATCGCCAAAGGCTACCCATTTCATCCCTTGTCAAAATTGATTAGTGCAGCCCTTCAACCCAGTAAGCAAGATTTCAATTAACGAGAAGAATACAAGAACCACTTCGAAAAATTCTAGCAGGAAATAACACCAACCTAAATGTGTGGTGCAGTGGCGACCCGGACCACTGCACTGTGACTGAGGTTGGCGCTAATGACCAAGTTGTCGACGCGCCATTTAGCCTCAATCCCCCCCCCCCCCACTAAATAAGGCATCTAGTGACCATCCCAACTTAAAGAGGCTCACAATACCAGAAAAAAAACAGGTGATACGAATGGAAAAAGGCTCGCAACCAAAAATACTCTACATCGGATCACCTTCTTTCCACCCTGATGCAGTGCCACCAATATGGGACATCGCAACAGAAATTTAGAGAAAGAATTTCGGCTCACAGAAAAAAAGTTTAAATTATTAGTCTAAACCAAATCCTTAGTACTGCACTGCATCGCAACTGGAAACTCTCTTGACTGAATAAATAAATTTTACGCACCTAACTTTCACTGACAATACACTTCGTTCCGGAACTAATTTGGAAAACGGTTGTCATTCTTTCACAACAGCCCCTTGTGCATAACCACATTACGCCCGGTAATAGAAACCTCATGTAGTATGTCCCGCTTCTGCACAAAGTCGAATCCTCATGTTTGCGTACAACCTACATCCCTTAACCCCCTTCCCCGCACCACCCTTCACATCATGTAACTAGCAGTTCTGGCCTTCTGCCATCACTTCTCTTTTGCACTCACAGGAGAGAGGTCGAATGGTTTTCTAGTGCGTAACAGTTTCGTCCAGGTTAAGCTTGGGATCTTTTGTTTTATTTTTTAGACAATTTTTTTAAAACTTTAGTTTGTGACCCACTGTTGAAACTGTCATGGATTATATTGTTTGATGCTGATGAGTTTGTGGAAACATTTTTGGATTTCTTGCAACTGATGACGGTGAAAGTGACCTTGAAACGTTGTGCTTTCTTGGCTTTTCGGGGGGGGCCCCCCCCCCGTAAAACCATTTATCAGCAGTTTGGCAAACAAGACAATGTTCTAATGGTGATAACTGGGGAAGGGGAGAGAGGCATCGATGAAAGATCTCGTCTAGCTGCCTGAAGAATCTGTTCTGGGTGCTACAGGAGAGAGTACTTTAAAAATAGGCAACACCTGGGGCAAGATCCAGAGAAATGACATCCATGGTAGTGTGAGAGGCTCCAAGGCAATTGTGCAGCAGCTACAGGCATCATTTTGGACAAATCTGGATAATTTTTTGGTCCCTACCATGCACAATAACTTATTTTTCAGCTGAATTCTAGGTTTCCCCTAACTCTACTACGATGTTTTTAAGTGGTCCTTAATAACCATATGGATTTCTGAAAACCATGATGCCAAGCTGGACAGTGGGCATTGATTTTGGTCCCCAAGCATCTATTGCTGCAGCATTTTATGAGCGGTTGATTTCCCAGTAGGTGGACAGCTGCTATCACTCGGTTCTCCCGAGATTCAATGGCCTTGGCCACGTCACACGTCCGAGTTAATTGATGCCACTGGATAGGATTTCTGCCGTGATGGACAGTCAGTTAGGCGAAAGAACCGGAAAGGTTCTGACAGAAAAAATTGTCTTCATCGTTGCAGTCGGACATCGCGCTCTGTAATGCTGACATCGCAGAAACTGCGGCTGCTGCTGAAGAATTTTCTTTTTTCTTCTGGTCGCAAGTTTCATCTCTAAAAGTACGAGTTACTCATAAAGGGGATAGTCCAAAAGAAGAGGATAGATACTCGTATCATTTGTTTCGACCTACGTGTAATTGGTTGACACAATGTAACTGGCATAATTATGTATCATTAAAAGCATTGTCCAAAGTAAAACTTGTTTTATTAGTCTATAAATATTTCTCATAGATCTCATGTCACTTCTTATGTGTGTTTAAGACAATCTAAGTTTAAAGGTACGTCACACACTCTTGCCATAAATGCCTACTCAGCATTAAAATTATTACATTCTCAAGGTATTGACATATTTTGAATATCTAGTGTAAAATATACCTGAACACCTGTAAAATTAAGTTTTTCATTTTAGCCTGTTGCTGGCTTTAGAAATGAAACTAGGACCCAAAAAGTGGGAATACGTATTGACTTTCAAAGTTCAAGCTCCAACCATTTTTCGTTTATGACTCAAATTATTGGCCGCATGGTCTTCATGCCTCATTAGAGTGGATTCTATAAAAAAAAAACCCAGAGGAGTGAAGAAAACACATCAGCCCAACACACAAAAAAAAGAATAGTTTTAGGTCAGATATCTGTTATTCTTTATGATGCTTTTATATCCTCTATTGTGATAATGTGATGAGGAATAGAAACACCGAACACAGGATTACTGTACAGATTTGGCTAGTGTCAAACCCTAGGGTCTCTCTCCAACACCAAATCTTTGTCACTTCATCTCACAGAATTTAAAGACTGGTTATCACCAACAGAATATCTGTGAAATCTACCGGGGCGCTGTGTAGTGGCAGCGATGTACTTAACCTTTACAGCTTGCTCCCAGCTGCAAGAGGACTTTCAAAATTTCTAAAAGTTGAATTTCGGGTTGAATGTCCTTGTTTGTTGCTATCGAATAAATGGGCATTGCTCATTCCTTCGCTTGATGCAAACAACTGCTAGATACTGCTAGATAGATCTAGATTCTGCAAACTTTCATTTGGTGACAATCTGCCTTTAAGTCTATAAGAAAGGGTTACCTAATCTGGGCTATTTTTAGTGCCTGATTCTGCTTTTGATTTGCGCTACTGCATGCAATCCTGACGTATTTCCTTACCAAATTTATGATGTTTAAAGGATTTGTAATAATTAGAATGACTTTGTGGTTTCATCGAGTATTTTACTGGTTACGTGACATTGATTAAATTGCTACACAACATTTTTCGCTTCAAAACCTAACACCAAAATTGTGTAAGCGGGTACAAAGCCTTCACGAATGATGTAGGTTAACACTTCCAAAAGTTTCAAAACTCTACGTGTTACCATTTCTGAGAAAAAGGAACCGGAATATGGGAAATTTTCTCCACAAAAAAGAGTAGGGGATGCGACTTCCCTTAATAATATGGCTCAACCACTGATTCTTATTGGGAAACTCTCAGCACATCAGGTCAAACTTCTTAATTTGTTGTTCAACTCCTTCAAGTTGGAAGTTTAAATTGCTACGCAAGAATGTCGTATTGATGATACTGTGTTGCTTCACATCTAACTACAATTTTTCTTTGTTATGTCATCAAAGTTAAAAAGTAAATACATTGGCAAAATTTTCAATGTCAGATAATGGCCAACGAAAAGTTGTATATCGAAATTGTCCTATCAGATCGAATGATATCCCAGTAAGGAGCTGGCTGTGCATAAAAAAGTTTGGTTTGGAACGTTACTTCTAAAATTGTCTTGTAATATAGATGAATCCAATTCCTTGAAATATTTTTCAACAAGTACTGAAAGCAATCTTGTAGTTTAAAATTTCAGCGACTTACTTTTGCTTGCGAGACATTTACATCACATTAGTTTTTTGCCCGTTAGTTAACGGTAAAGCATATAGTTTCTAACATTGCATTTTTGAGCCACGTAGTGGCAGTGGACTTTTTAAGTTCAAACCACTACGTGGCCATGCCTTGTTTTGAAGTTTTACACCTTAGAAAGGCAGGGGGGAGTTATTCAGTAAAAAGAAACATGTTACATTGGGTTAGAAAGTGTTAAGTCGAATCACACGTTCCTAAGTGAAGGTCTGTAACTGGTTTCCAGCAGATATAATGTATTGGTTTACGTTTAACTGTTCAGCGTGTTCCAAACTGTCTCCTTCTAATGAAATGTTGCTAAAACTTACTTTGGACTTTGTTTAGGTGATGGTATTACAATTTTGCCAGGCATTGAATACTGCTTTAAGAAAGTGGTGTATTTTTCTTACGGGTAATAATGATGCGTGACATATAGTTTATGTTAGCTGTTATCGCCGTGGGTTCCAAGCTTGTAAATTAGCTAGACACCAACATATCGATCTAAGCAATCTTGAACATAAAATAATAATTGCACAATCATTGGAATCCCAAGACACCTATACTGTATTTTACGAGGTGTTTACGATGGCATCACCATACGTACAGTAAATGGAGGAAGAAACTCTAAACTAGGCATAGCAAAATTCAATTTATACTCACACACACACACACACCCTTTGAATGTGATATGCTATACAGGGCGGGGCAGAAAGGACGGAACACCCTTGGCAATCAAAGATGGTTAATGTTAGGATAATGAAACTTTATATGGTATGTAGGCGAACGGGGGGGGGGGGCAACTAAACATGAATCGATCACTGACCTTGACACATATTTTCAAGGTCATCGTGAAGCTAACATTTTAACTATTCTTCGTAGAACTCCAGTTTAAATTAGAAACTAGTAGACATTGGCAAAGCATGGCCATTGCAAAAAACAGAACGTAATTCGGTACGCTAGTTTAGGAGTTACGAAAATTGCAAGCATCATTTTGTTGTGCTGACCGAGTGGCTTTCCTGCCAAACAGTGAGTGTAAAATTAAGTCCAGTGGTCCTCAAAGTACATGAAGCATGCTTGGAAACAAACAGCAACTGACACACTGATGACTCGACACTAGCTCAACACAACCTGCTACATTACACGTATAAACAGAATAGTGCTGCAAACTACAGCATCTTATGCAAGTTGGCATAGTTTAGTCACCGTGGTCATCTAGAAATGAAACTAATGTTGTTCCTCCCTCAGGTTAACATTTCTGATTTTGTTTCAGAGCTGATCTCGGTTAATGAATTATGCCAATTTGCGTATGCTGCCAACACCATTATCTACCAATACAATGCGTGGTGTACGAAAGAGCCCGACAGAACTGTTT
>JAHWFP010064025.1:8561-43885 GCA_023313725.1 Lithobius niger
CATCGGTGATTTACACTGAACGAGCTTATCATGTTGAACGTTCTTATCACAACAACAAAAGCAACGTTTTTTATGAACATCAACATAGAAATCTAATATTAACAACATTTTATTACGAAATTTTGACAAAGAATTCGAACAATGTTACGGAATTTTAACTCTGAAATCGGATATGCAACAATTTTTTTTATCCACATCAAATAAAATATCGAATAAACAACATTTTATGAAATTTAACAAACCAACCGCTAATAATGCATTCTGGCCGAACTGCTTGTTCGCACTGCTTTATGGGACCGTACAAGAACAAAACCTCAACTAATACCTTTCCGGTGTTTTGTCATATTTTTTGTGTGCAATCAATCAAGCAACATTTGTATTTAACGAAGCAGCCGAACAAGTAACATTTTGTGCAATTTAATGAAGAAATCGAAAAAAAGCTTTATAACTTTTAACAAAGAAACTGAAGAAAGCAATATTTTACACAATTTAACAAAAAATCGAACAAGCAAAATTTTACGGAATTTAACGCAGAAAATTTGAAGAAAATCGGCTAACATGCAGTTTAACGAAGAAATCGACGTAACCAACATTTTATTCAATTTAACGCAGAAGAAATAATTTAACTAAATGTTGGCTAGATTGTAAGGTTTTTATTGCAGTTTCTGTATTTATTTAACTGAGGAAGACCAATATAAGAGGCAAAAATTGTGCGTTTTATTTTTTAAATGGCTGAAGGTGTTCCATGATGACCAGGGCTTCGTGAATAATTTAACCATCACCTGCAGAGTTTCAAATAAACATTTTTTATGCAATTTAGGAAGAAATCGAAGAATGCTACACAATTGAATAAAAAAACTTCAAAAAATCGTACGAGCAATTTTTTATGAAATTTAACAAAAAAATCGGGCAAGAAATTTAGGCAATTCTATAAAGAAAAATGTTAAATATTATAACAATTCATAATATTTGACAAAATAGAACAAGTAACATTTTATGATATTTAACACAGTAACTAAAAAATAACATTTTACGAAATTTAACGAGGAAATCAAAAAGTAACGCTTTATGAAATATAACAAAATAAACAACAATTTATACTATTTAACAAAGAAATCCGTCATATTTTATGGAATTTTACCAAAGCAATCTAATAAATAAATGTTTATAGAATTTAACAAAGAAATCTGTTTCGTAACATTTTATATTATTTAAGTAAGATCGGGAACAATCTCATGTGTTTTCGGACAATGATTGCCACAAAAGTTACACGTCGAGAAAGGTGTAGCGGATATACTTGTGCGCCCCTCCCTGTGCATCAAAGCCACAACTCAAACCACATCCAGGTCGGTTGTAGCTTCCTAACTCTGAACCTTTCACTTTCCCCGTTTCCTCTCCATCGCTGAATATCTACCCCCCCACCATAATAGACTTATTATACGCGTGCTTCGTTTAAGATTAAACAGGACGGAAATCCAATCGGCTCAAAAGGCAACGTAAATACGTTTGCATCTACAGGTATCTTTATTCTTCGTTTAAAGGTACAGTATTGAACACTTCTTCGAACTATCTATATAGCTTATAGAAACTTGCTCCAACAAAGGGAAGATGTTTGCACAAACATAGGCACGCACCAGGAAATTACAACATTTGAAGTGTTCAAAATTCAATGCCCAATGACCAATGTGTATTGGACAATGAATTTTGAACACTTCTTTGCCTCACAAGCACTGATGCAGTTCTTTATCCTGGACGTAAAATCCATTGTTACATTCGTACGTCCATATAACTTACACATATAGGATAACCGACGGCGTCGAGTGAGTTCTGCCAACAATCAACGAGTGGCGCATCTACGAGTTATTGTTGCCAGAACTCCCGAGACGCCGTTGGTTATCCTGATTATACCAACCAGATATTGTTCGAGTCGTGGAATAGCAAACAACAAATCGTGCTGACGTTCTTCAATGCAGACGCATGACAAGGCGACTGTGCGTGCAAACAATGTTTACACAAAGACAGCATTGTTAATACTTGTTTAATGTAGGGCCTTAGGGCTTCGGGCAGATGACCAGGAGTGGTTAACGCTCGTTAAACCCTTTGAATGAAGGGTTCTGTGCTCGTGTTTATTGATTGTAACCCCATTCCGAAGTGCCCCATCACCGTTCATACAGCAGAAACTCAACGACGAAGAGCCCCTTCAGACGACTTTTAGGAGAATTTGTTTGAAGGGTCTATTCGGGGTTGAGTTTCCGCGGTATGAACGGCGATGGGGTACTTCGGAATCGCGTAACAATCAAGAAATGAAAGAAGAGAACCTTTGTTGGCTAACTGGGTTATTCCGCGTTGTACGATGACAGATACTTTCGGAATCATGAACAATGAAGCGTTAAGACAATAAACGTGTAATTACAGGACGGAAAACCAAATGGGCTCCATCAGTGATTAATACTGCCCATTTATTTATTGATTACATGTACACGTGTTCGATAAACAAACATATATTTGAAAGCTTTATATTTCATAAATAAATTAAAAATCAAAATATAACAGACGGTTATGTCAAGCTTGCTAGCATAAAGCTTTTCTGGAAGGCAACTGTCATCGGGTAGGGTGAGAGCCAGAGTTGGAAAAATCATGATTTTTTTTAATCAAAAAAATCCGATTTTTTTTTTATTTGAATCGGATTTTTTTTATTTAAATCAATTTGCTTTATTTAAAATTGGATATTTCAAAAAAATTAATTTTTTTCGCCCACGTAATTATATGTATACCAAGTAAGTTATTTTGTATGCAACATTTGAACATTGAATTGAACATTGAATTAAAAAAAATTATTTCCAAATCTTGGTTAACCAAAGTTGGGTGAGTTTTGTTTTCATTATCTTCTGGCTCGGTTATTGTATTTGCATTTAAGCGTCTCATCAGAAAAACTATAGGGGGGGGGGGGTCTTTTATTTACGGCCTGCTTGCAAATATTATTTAACCCGCCCTTCTTCAATCAACCAGACCCACAATGACTTTTCTAAGCTACCTGCACGTTTTAAGAAAATAAACAAAAAAGAAACATTGTAATTCTGTCTCTTAATGCTTGCTGAATGGTTAGGCGAATACCTACACACAGAAAATGAACCTATGTTAGATTTTGCTCTTTTGCACTCCAGCAACATTGCAGTCATTTTGCGATACAGTGAAGTATTTTTCAATAAAAAATATTGAGTAATTTACTAAAATAGGCAAAATCATTTAAATCAATGATTTAAAAAAATTCAAGTGATTTAAATCGGGCAGATTTAAATCAAACAACCCTGAGAGCTATCCACGAACTAATTTGTTTTAGTTTTCAAGTAGAACTGGCTTATATTTACAAGTAGAACTGGTGTTGAACGGTTGTAGTGTTGTGTTCCCATAATTTTGTTGTATTATGTTAACATATTTCAAATGCAAATCAATTAACGTAAAATTGACAAACAAACATGTATTCTACAGCTCTATATTTAACAAATATAACAATAATATTTAATAATATTGTTAATAATAAATTTTATATTGTTTTATATTTTATATTGTTTTAATAAATTTTATAAATATAACAATAACAATAAATTAGAAATAATCAAAATATGACAGATGGTTGTGCCAGCATAGCTAGCATTAGGCTTCCCTGGGAAGCAACCGTCATCGGGTAGGGTGAGAGCTATCCACAAAGTGATTTGTTTTAGTTTTCAGCATCACAATTTCTACTCGCCACATACCAAATACATCCTGCACGATGCATGGTTGTTTTAATTTATGCATTTCCGAAATTGTAAAATGTTCTTTAACCCCAGTATCAATCCAGAAAAAGCAGTAACGTAGCCCTTAAAAATCTTAGCATAATGCCGCAAACCATTCGTCTATAACTTGTACGGTTCCCGAGATAAGGCTCTTTCAGTACCATTGTCTATTGCTTGTCGCCATTTTGGCGAGTAAGGTTAAGTTTCAAGTCGCCAATGGCTGATTTCCATTCGCCAAATGGCGAGTGGCGAACAACATTGGAGAGGGTTGCTTTACTAGCTGATCGCATGTGGTTCGAGTCGTGGCTACGTTGCTGGTTATGATTTATGGTGTATTTTATAAGTTTGTTGTGTTATGTTAACGTACTTCAAATCAAATAAATTAACGGAAAATCGGTAGGGATAACAAAGAAATATTACTCATAAATCGGTTTGGTTATAGCATAAAATTTGCTTGTGTCATTGCATTCTAGTTTGATTTCGAAATACCCCTTCAGACAACAACGAAACTATTCTTTCGACAAACTTTCTTTCTTTCTTTGCTTCATTGTTGTTGTTCTCTTGACAATGGCTTTGTAACAATGGTTATCACCCAGTTTAAACGATATCAGTACTACACAACAATGCTTGTAACAATGCAACAAGCTTGATACCTTCATCCCAGACCGTAGTACTGGGATTTACATCCCCGACCTGGAGTTCTGAGATCGACAAAGGGCCAGCACGCACACAACAAAGAACGAATCGTGCTGACGTTTTTTTGCTCAGAAAGTTGACAATGCGACTGCACGTGCAATAATGTTTGCACAAAAAACGAATCCTAATGACGATTCTACCGTTCAGCAAACAAGGACGATGTTGTAATAACAATGAGAGTGAATGCGCTTTTTAATTGTTACGCGACTGGGTGATAAATAGGTTATTACCCGCTTTCCTCGTACTGAGCTCAACAATGGCTCGGCCTCTGTGAGGCCTCGACATTGTTACTCAGTACTCGGAAAGTGGGTACTAACTTTCGGAATCCACGATGAAAACCATGGGTGTGGTGTAACACATTCGACAACAATGCAACGTTGTTCTATTTCAATAATGGAAAGTAATGCAGAAGCTGCATGTAATTTTGCACAAACAACGGCATCTACCAGGCACAATTAATCCGTATGCAGATTCATTTGAAGTGTTCAAATTTCAATGTCCATGCATCCTTGTTGGCTTTCCTATATGAGTCGGTTGCGACAATAGTTTAAATGTAAATGTTGCCAATACTTTCAGTTTATTGTTTTTTTTTCTTTCATGCGAGATGATTTTGCGACATTAAAGGCACATAAATCCCTCCGTTCTGGCCGCTTTACTCTGCGTCACCTACGCTAAAATATAGTTCAAACGACCGCAGCGCGCATTGCTCTACGACACTAGTTAAACTTATTTCGGGGCAACGTGACACATCGTACGACCAAATCGCAAACATTAGCGAAGGATTAATTATCCTTCCTCCAGGGCCGCGGCTTGCCAGCGATGTGGCGGGAATTATATACCGCTCGGACCGAGCCGTTTAAAACAAGTCTAATAACATTCACGCGCCACTACTGACATCTGCATCGTACCCTTAGACCAGCAAATGAAAGGTAAATCAGTTTATATAAAACTATTTCCGGTAATGTATCGAATAAACTGTTAAAATATACCGGAGGGAGTTATGTGCCTTTAACTCTAATCTGTGTAAATAGTGCAAACGCTATTCTCAACGGGTCGCACGACACAACGGAAGGATTTATGTTCCTTTAAGACGTTCGCACTAAGTTTGAAGTTTTAGTTATAACGACTTATGAACAATCACTACCGGAAGTTCTGTTTTTGTTTTCTCAACAGTTTTTCTTTATCAAAGGGAAAGTCAGCCAATTTACACTAAAAGATCTTTTAAACACTTGTAAATAAAAAAATAAAAAATAAAACCAATTGAAAACCGTTACAATACAGCATTTTACGTAATTTATTACGCAATTTTTTTTTATTTTGTTATTATTTCTGGAGGATGTTGTCAGGGGCAGTTTAAAACACAGTTAATTTTTATGCATAAGCTAAAATTATTTCCCCCCAAAGTGACAAACACTTGAATCCCCCGATACAAAAATATAAAATGAAAAACGAAAGTTATATTTAAAATATTATTTGGTTCAAACTGTTGCATGACAAGGACATTGTGTGACAACAAACGGAACCACAAATTTGAATTGTGTCGCATGTGTACCAGGCACATAAATATATGCGGCACATACGTGTGTGGAACTATATTATCCCAGTTATAACCAGTGGCCACCAGAAGGGGGAGCTTGCTGCTCCCAAGACCAAAAATTAACAGTAAAACTGAGCAATTGCAAGAACCTCGATTCTTTCTACTTACATCAGAAGGCCCCTGTTTTTCGCCTCAAGTATATTACAATGCTCTCAACATCCGAAATTCGTTTTCGATCCTAGTTTTTCCTCTCATAACCCCCCTTCCCCCGCCCCCCGTGCGAAAAATAATTTACGTCGAAACTGAACAAGTAAGTAAGAAATTTGCTGCCATTAAGAAAATTTCTCAAATTAAGCTTCTTAAAAGCATGAAAGATCAATGAAAATGTTCAAAATGCGTTAGGTTTCTGATTCATTTTCATATTTTTTGCGCCCTCCAAACAAAATTCCGAGATACGTCAGTGGCTATAACTGCAGCGTGCCGTAATTTATATCCGGCGTGCGAAAATTAATTAACTCGCGCTGTTGATGCGCGCAATTTTGTCCACTCTGGCTTGGCACTGTAGCCCCTCACGAACCGAAAAAATAACGATAAATTGATGTAACCCTTGGCCACGTCACCTGCAAAAAAACTCCCCCGCCCCCAGGGCCTTAACTTGCCCATCCACAGCCTGCGGGTGATCAGCTTTGATAGTGTCACTCCCCCTCCCCCCCACCCGCCATAATATATGTAATAATAATATAATAATAAGAATAATAAAACATTTTATGCACCAGAGCATGCACAGAACCACTACGAATACTCGCCCAAGGAAAAAAGTTCATGGACCAATTAAAAAGCATGTAAGAAAAATAAGCAAGTAAAAACCATTTGAGCCCACCTGACATACCTCGTTAACTCACATTTTGTGAGTCTGGATTAAAAACATGGTAATGATGGAGAAGAGAAATCACCACATCTGGAGGCAGTTCATTCCACATTTTGACAGTGTCATAAGAGAAGAAAAACTTACGACAGTCGCATACATTAGGTTGGACAATAAGCTTAATGGGATGCCCCACGGTTCTACAATCATAGTTGATGGAGAAAAAACGGCGTTAATCAACACTGCAAATATCGTGAAAAAAGGAGTAAACCAACCCGGAGTCACATTTAAGCCTATAGGCAAATCCAGTTTGTCAGCATTGAACTTCTTTTAAACGATCGTGTAGTTTATCCCTAAGACCAGGAGTGGCATAAAGGATAGCCTGGAAGACTCAATGGAGTATCCATGATAATATTGCCTCATGTTTCATCTCTCGTTCTGGGTTGCAACTCCATGCGTTTAGCTGTGGAACGAATAGTCGTAATTATATTCTGGGATATTCTGCGTTAAAAATACGTTGTATTAGTTTTAACGTAATATGTTGGTGCGACGAATATTACTTGTGCTACGATTAGTCTTGAATGTGGCAACTCCGCGTGGAGCAGTGTTGGAAGAATCTTGGGAGGGAGATGGCTTCTTCAAGCCAAGGCCGACTGGGGCATTGAACCTGTATTGCCTCCAGGTTTAATGCCAGTTGACACGCATACCGGAAAGTGGTAAAATACGCATCTGGTGATGCTGAATCAACTGACTTGGGGCTAGGATATAAAACCCACAGCTTCTCTCATAGACAACTTTGCAACAAGGTGTGCAATGTAAAGCGAAAGTTACAGCATGGCCACTCAAATGTCGTACGGACGTACATGCATTCATATAGGCTCCTACTAAGATCCAACAAATACTCATTGAACAATCTCTGAACCAACTCGACATTCTCAATAATCTTCATTAAACGTAGAGACCAAACGGGACTCGCGTATGGATCTGACACAGACGCAGAAAGCCCAAAGTAAAATCTTATGATCATTAGAGGTGAAGCACATGACTGCTCTTTTGTCTACCAGTTTTTACGACGTGGTGGCAGTGGGAAGCACTCTTTAAGATCACCTCTGAACCAGATAACAACAAGATCTTTGACTCCATAGACGATTCAAGGATTCATCTGATAGGTAATAATTTAAGTGATCATTTTTGGAGCCAATATGGAAGACACCACATACAGGTGCAACAAGGGGTCACGTGACCAACAAGCTGTATACCGCAAAGCAGCGCAAAGTTCCACATCATTTATTGCAACATGCTGGTATAACTTAAAAGTCGTCAGTGTTGGGATTATCCATCTGGTGCTCACCAATAACCAACAAGAAAAGTTACGAACCAATAATCGTTCCCTGAGGAACTCCACTAATAACTGGCTTAGAGCTTGAATTGACAGAATTTAAGTGGACGCTTTGGGATCTAGGCCTAATTGAGAAAAAAATGAAGAGATTCACACAAGAACCTTGCCATTAGTTCTTTAGCAGGCGAATTTGCCATAAACTTTAACTGGGGAAATGGCCTCAAAAGCTTTAGCTCAGTCCATCAAAATAACGTCAGTAGGTACACCAGCTTCCAAAGACATAGTCCAGTAATCGAGACAACATAACAATTGCAGCGTGGAAGACCTGCCAGCAATCTGATTTTGGTTCAAAAGTTCCCTCTCCTTAAGGTAATCTATAAGTTGATCGTGGATTACTAAGAGATAGTCTATAATTACAAGGTTCGGATTCATTTCCTTTTTTGTAGATGTAGATGATGGCTTGTTTCCAACAAGAAGGAAGTTTGCTAATTTAATGGAGTTCTCCAAGATGATAGTAAGTAGTAAACTTAGCTCCTGCGCAAATTCTTTAAGAAAGGCAGCAGAAAACCCATCATGACTGCTCTTAAAAGAGGAAAGAAGAGCGACAACCGTATTTGCCAAGAACTTCTGTGGTAAATAGTGGCAGCCTGAGTAGGAAATGCCTGTACGACCATAGTGCACAACGAAATTTTGGAAAAAAGTATCATTATGTAGATCAGGATTATCATAATTGTCACATTACCTACCTCAGTTTTACGTTTTAATGTGGCGAAATAGTGCCGAAAGATATCCTTCGTTAATAACTTTGTTCATGAACAGCTTCGAATTTAATAATTTCACTTCTTATATTTTTAATGCACATACAATATGCTAATTTGGTAGCTTCGTCCTGTGAGTTTTTGTACTCATTTTGTTAACCAACTTCTGAATAGACTTTGGGTACTTCACTTATCAGAGCGAAAATGTTTAGTATGCGTATAAGGCTAACAGCCACAACAAGATGGTTGTGAAGTGGTCCACAAAGTTTCAGTATCGTCGAGATTAGCAGAGCAGTCAATAATATTCAGCGTGCAAGACATTAAAGGTAACAACTAGTGTTTCTGCCAAGACACAAGAATAAGTGAGTCTTGTCTTATCTTGAAAACCCAAGACAAGATCAAGAAGTGATGGGCAGTTTCAAGCTAAAGAACAAGAATGATCGTGTCAAGATGGAAACAACATCAAGAATTAAGGTCGACACTCGACTCCTCTCGATATAATTATACAACGTTTTGTGATGTCACAAACCATTATCCAATCCAATTCGAGAGTCAATATAAAGACGGTTTTGTTGCGTAGAATTAGTTACGCTCATCAACAATGGCGTCGCTCGACTGCAGGATACGATAGCAGTCAGTGAGCCGTGACGTTTGAAGTTTTTAGATAATTTGAATGTTATGAGAAATGTGGTCTGTAGTGATAACTAAAGTGATCCACCTTGCTATTTCATTATGAAGGAAACGAATAAATTTAAATAAATTAGTTTCCGCAGAGACATGCAACGAATAAAAGCTGATAACTGTTACTTGGAATCAGTTGCGTACAGACGGAATTCTTCCACTATCTGTACGTGTATGTCATTCAGCTTGCTAAATGCCATCGGCTTGTTTGTGTCATTTATCACATTTGGAAATGTCGATAGTTTTCATACATACAGTAGATAAGTAAATAGACTGGTCTTGCCCACCCTGGTTAGTGTGATCGACTGCCATTTGCCACCTCTCCCCCCCCCACCCCCACCACATTAAGGTGAATGTAACATATTGATATTGTTGAATACATTGGCGCAAAATAGACAAGTAACACAAACCAACCAACATGCGAGCCACAGTTCCTGGCTCAGTAGGCCTTGTTTTTGCGTAGCTTGTCCGTAATTCACACTTCACAGGGTTGATTGAATTATACAGTACTGTTATTTTACTGTATTAGTAAAAAACCCAAATTAAGCTGCGCTGGGCATCAGAAGCAAGTATCTTTCCATCTTAAATCCTCTTGCCCTACCAGCAACCACTTTCTTAAATAAAGAATAAATCACAAGGAAAAGGTAAACGAAGCAAAGAGTCTGCATTAAAAACTGGCTTGTGAGGATACAAGGTAAACTAATCTGAGATACAGTAATATTTGTGACCTCTAGGTCACCACTGAGAAAGACTGAACAGCTACTTAGCTCGGCTGGAGCCTGTAGCCAGTATTGCCCTGGTAGCGCAGTGGTTAGAGCGTCCAGCCTAGTCAGCGGGAAGTCCTACATTCGAGTCCCAGTCGGGGCAGTTGTCTATTCTTTCTTTCTCAGATTAGTGTATCTTGTATCCTCACAAGGCCTGTCTTTAATGCAGAAGTTTGCTTCGTTTAACCTCTCTCCCTTTCCCCATCACTTTCTACTTCAGTAACTAACCCCTGTTGGCTCCCCCCCGCCCCTTCCCCCAGTTTTGGCCGACCTGCCCAAGGAGAAAAAGGCATAAAATCGCAATTCAGTCGACTATTGGATTTTGTCCATTTGACTCACTCTGCGCGAATAACTGGCTAAAACAACCAAAATGTCCACCCTTAACTTGCAATATTTTGCATACCGCTTTTAATTTTTGACGATAAAAACAACTACAGGGTGGCGTTCTACCTGGAAAACAGGGAAAATTCAGGGAATTCATCAAGTCTAGAAAATTCAGGGAATTTGAAAAATATTTACCGAAAATCATGGAATTCGAACATTTTCCGGAAAATCTTTCACATATAAAGTTCACATTTAATTTTTACTTCTAAAACGTTCACTTTATTTCTGTTAAAACTTCACATCCTTTTTGATTCATTTATAATAAAGCAAAAACTCCTTAGGCATAAATAACGTGAGACGTTACGTGTTAGTGAGTTTTTAGGTTTGTTCACATTGTGGCCTTTTCTTTACCAATACCAGGTAGGGCAGTGCATTTTTTAATTTAGCAAAGCAATGCGATATAGTTATTGCGATTTGAGTGAATTGTCCTGTACTCCATCTTCCTTTGACCAAAAAAAAATCAGGGAAAAGTGTTAGTATCGATTTGGAAAACCTGAAAAATTATGTCGCCTGCGAGTGACGTGCCTGCCAATGGGTAAACTTTGGTTGACTTTTCTTTCCTGAAAATTAATATTTTGTTCTGCCGCTAAAATAACAAAATCTGCCTTACCTTTGTACATTCCAGTTGTTTTAATGCAATATTGTCCTTCAAAAACGTTGCACTCGACTGGTTCTAAATCGGACCCCGTTTCATCAAATATTTCTGTGCAGTAACTGTCCGTGTTGGAATTGCAGTGGTAGCACTTGATCGATTCAACTTTAAAAAAAAAGAAACAAAAAATATAATTAAAATTGCTTTGGGCATTACGCAAGGAACCAGTACACAAAAAGAGCATAATTGAATTTATTACAGCAAGCACTGTCACATGGCGTGCAAATGATCCAAATATTGAAAGAAAAATTACAGCATTAATCGTATACATCTTTGATCCTGCGAACAAGTGTTATGCATATAAAAGCGTTACGCATGTATATGCATAAAAAATTGTTTTGAATACACCCGACTCCATGTTCTGAGCATTCTGGCTAAAATTCAAAGAATCGAGATGCATGGTTGTTCAGAACTGGTAGTTTCTTCCTGCCAGAGTTCGTCAACTACCGCTTAAATTACTAATTAAATAAGTCATCATTTCTTTTTTGGAGTCGTTTCCCAAGGCGAGCAGTATTTATTAGCGTCGTAATATGTAGTTCTCTTTGGCAGCGCGTCCATAAGGTGCATAAACTAACCTGGTGTCGCCCCAACCTCCAACTAGGTTTAAGTCGTGTCGCACCCTCCAGTTTTGTTCCCAAGAAATTTGCCTTTTTTTCTATTTATACCTTATCTGCATTCATGATTAATTAGGGCTCCCATTAGGTTGTCCACGAATAATTGAGGACTTTATTTTGCTATTTATATCCAGTCTTGGAAACACCATTAGGGTCATCCCCTCCCCTCCCCGACTTTGTCACCTCAGTCTATTCGGTACCTACGCCACGGGTCACAACCATTCGTCTATACGCATGAAACATCTTCAAAATGGCTGCACCGACTTTTATGAAATTTGATCATTTGTTTTGATGTGTTTTCAAAACGCGACTTGTCTTATTCAGTTAAGTCGTTGGAATCTGGTAAGAGTTAAAATTAACCATTAACAATCGTAAATAAATACCTGAAATGACTGTCCATAGTTAAGTATTATCATGCTCTAAATCCTTGATGAGAGAAACTAGAGTGCTAGAAATGTCAGGTTCACTAAATTACAAACATTACTGTAAATCTAAAACGTACTGCTGCTATTTTATGCCAAAGTACACACTCATACGAAAATAAAATATATTCCCTTTGCTTGTTGTAGTGCGTTAAGATGTCTTTATGCTGGTAGAAAGGTCAATTTTTGTTAGTAAAACGACGATGGTTTCGCTTTGGTTTCTATTCAACATGGTGGCGTCCAGTAATCATGAAGCTGAGTGCCGAGAAAAATCGCCTTTGACGGAAAATACTGTGGCAGAGGACGTGTGTAGAGGAGAAGAGAACGAGGCTGAAACAGAGACTGTGCAGCTTGCAAGTAGAGGTGAGACGTAGGAGGACTTACCGACGTGGGACTGGCTACAGAAATTGTGTAAGGGTACATTGGATTCGGCCAAAATGGCGGACACAGTGGTGTTTTTATGTGCACGTGGAGGAAAACCATACCTAAGGGAACATATCGCTGAGGCCTTAGCGCCAGTGATTAGCTTGAAAAACATATTCGCGTTAGGCCCTTAACGAATTAACAATGTAAATGCGTATGAAGTGGTTTGTGCAAATACTGGTACTAAGTCAAGGATTTTGCAAGCCAATATTACGGTAGTTGGGGGACACGCTTGTAAGGTCATCGACTCTGTGAACACTATTACAGTGTGCCGCGTCATGTGGGTACCTCACTTTGTGGATGACCGTGAAATATGGGGCCGCTTTTTCTAAGTTTGGAACAGTAGAGAAGGTGGTTAGAGAACGTTCAAAGGTAGAAGGACTAACACATTGCTTCTCAGACGTCAGGAGAGTTCTTCTAAATTTGAAAGATGGAGTGACGCAATCTGACATTCCAGACATAGCATCGTTACGGAGTGGGATGCCCATGCTCATCACCATTCCAAACCGGCCACCAAGGTGTCTCTGCTGTTCCACTGTTGGGCACATTCGTAAATTCTGTGTTGCTAAGTGCTGCGAGGGCAAGTGCACATAAGCTGATTTAACCAAGGCTATGGCACAGGACCAGGTCGAAGATGTTGATGTGGAACTTGACGACCAAGATTTTGACTCGGTGACAGAAGTGGTACTTGAGGATATGCAAGAGGAAGTCACGGGTACAAATGGAGTGGATGACCCAGGCGGGAACGGTCGTCTGGGGGGGGGGAGGTACTGTGAGCTTGGATCCAATTAAAAATGGTGGCCCGAGCATTGGAGTATCTGCAGAGCCTCCCTTTCGTCGAATGCCCGGCAAGAGCCAGTCCCGGCGTCCCCCTTCCCCAACTGCTCTCAAACTACCAGCTTTGGACCTCCCAAATAGATTTGGGGCTTTGGAGGAGCAGGAGTCGCAGGTTGTAGGGGAAGCGTCTTGTTCGCAAGGTAGCATAGAAGTTTCTCAGTGGTCAGGAAGTGAGCATAGCCAATACTTGGATCTAGGTTAATGGCATTTCTAGATTTTAAACTCTATTGCTGGAATGCTCGTGGAGTAAATGGGAAAACCGCAGAGTTAGAGCTTTTGTGTCGTAAAGTGACATTCTTGTGTGTATGGAAACTAAACTAGGGCCAACCACTAAGTGGGTGACTTCAGGTTGGGTGTCATTACGAGCGGACGGTGAAGCTGGCAGGGGTGGAGTCCTAGTACTCCTTCGTGAAAACATTCCTTACCATAAGCACTCTGCAGCTGTAGTGGAGGGTCTTGACTACGTGAACTTGGAAGTGTTGTCTAGAGAAGTTTGGATTGGAATCTTGTGTGCGTATGCTTACAAGGCTTTCTCAGTGATGGAATGGAGGGCTTGTACCAGTTCATTGCCACCGGATTTTGTCATTTGCGGCGACTTCAATGCTCACCAGCCATACTGGAGTATTGGGACTAAGCAGAACCATAATGAGAGAATGATAGAGGACTCCCTCCTTGACATCGGCTGTGTTTTGTTGAACAACCTGGTGCCAACCTACGACAGGTGGTATGGGAACCAGTTTCTCGAATCTATCTTAGACCTGGTACTTTGTTCTGTGCAACTGGCTTCTAATCTCATGGTGCAAGTCTCGGACGATAAAAAAGAGAGTGACCATGCCCCAGTATTGGCCACTGACATCAGGAGATCGATTAGCCAAGATTTAGGGAGTCCACCAAGCAGGCCCATGAGTCAAACTGTTTCTTCGGAATACGAGAATCTGTGCTCGAGGTTAATGGTGTAGAATCCACGGAAGACAAGACCTAGCACCCCAGCCAGGGTAAAGCCTGTGTGGTGGTCTGAGGAATGTCGCAACGCAGTGGCAGAGCGCTGGAAGGCATACCGCAAGTTCCGGCGACATAAGGTGCACGAGCGTTGGGAAACTTATGAGCAGAAAGTCCGTGCAGTTAAAGCGATACTAAGATCTGCAAAAAAGTATGCCTGGAAGACTATCTGCAGCCAATTGAACAGGAACACCAGAGCGGATGTGGCCTGGGCAATGGTTTCCCTGTTTAATGTGAGGCAGGGGCCCAGACGGCTGATGGTAGCATTGTAGAAGGGATTCCAATGGTGGAGGCAATAAATTCTCACTTTAGTTCGGTGTATGATACTCCACTCCCACGCGTGGACTAGACTGTTGTGTTGCAACCATCGTCTGTGGAATATATCTCGCCTCTAACTTTGCGGGAATTGAGGATGCATTGGCCCATTGTAAAGATGGTTCTCCAGGCATCGATCGTGTTACCTACAAAGACATCCGTGAAGCTGCGCCTGGCTCCATTGAGGATCTGTTATCCCTGTATAATTACGTTTGGGAAGGAGGAGTGGTACCGCACTTGTGGAGTCTGGCAGAATTAGTCCCAAGTGCTAAAGCGGGCAAGGACAAATTTGTGATCACGAACTATAGGCCTATTGCCCTGCTTTCTTGTGTTTACAAATTGTACGAGCGAATTTTGGCAACTAGACTTGTAAGGGACTTGGAGCAGCGATGTGCATTACACCAGACTCAATTTGGATTTCGACAGGGGCGGAGTGCCCAAGATGCAGTTCTTTTTCTTGAAACTGATTTCGGGGAAGCATGGGTGAGAGGATCAAGGGTTTTAGCAGTATTTTTGGATATACCGGCTGCATACGATAGAGTATGTCTACCGGCGGTGTGCACTGGGAGACCTGGGTACCTCAAGGCAGATGATTGCTGCTCTCCGCACTGTATTGTCAAGAAGGTACTTCCGAACCAGGATGGGCAATCTGCATTCCAGCCAGTGCGAGACCACTAGGGGACTACCTCAGGGGAGCTGCTTAAACCCAGTCCTGTTTGTGGTGGTGCTGAATAGTTTGCTAGTACAAATCGCTCCGTTTGCAAACACAGCTGCATTTGCAGATGACGTTGTAGTTTGGTTGGTAGGACCATCGCTGCGGGGCCTGGAAGAGGTGACGCAGGAGGTTATTGGGAGGATAGAACAATGGCTTTGCGAAAGAAGATTCGGCTTGGCGCCAGGTAAATCCCAAGTGGCAGTCTTCTCTAAGGACCAAGCCCGACAGGCATCTGTGGTAATAGCAGGAAGAGAAGTCACTAGCACGTCTGGAGCGAGGTATTTGGGAATACGACTTGACGAAAGACTTTCAGCGAAAACCAAATCCAATAACGTCAGGGATCTAGTGCTGTTCAGGTCCCGGATTCTTCTTAAGACTGGCAGGCTTAGACTGGGGTGCAAGCAGGTCAGTGCTACGGGCAGTGTTTATGTATTACGTGCAGTCGGTGGTGGACTTTCAACTGCCATTCTTCAGTGCAGCTCCCAAGAACTGTCTCCAAAGGGTCCAAAGTGCAATGAATACATGTCTGCGAATAGTAACTGGTTTTCCTCGTTTGACCCCTGTGGTAGCCCTCCACATTGAGGCGGGTGTGATACCACTCTCCCACCGAATTAGGTCACTCCTGTTGAATTGTTTCTTGCGTAGCTATGGACAGGGGGGCCCCAGACCCATTGTACCAGATTTTCAGTGGCTATCTGACCCTACAGACGAAGTATCTTAGGCATCTGGGTACAGCAGGTGTTGCAACAAGTATCTTCTGGGAAGCTGGTGGGACTCAATTTGCAGTTCAGGCATCATGGCTGCCTTTTTCACCTCCTATTATGGTAGACCTGGAAGGCTGTTTTTGTGTTAAATCGTGCGTGTCAAAACAACAGTTGCCAAGAAGTCCATGTCATTGTGACAGTGACGCCATGCAAGTCTTTTGTGATGCATCCTACAACAGGTTCTTAGGGGGTGGGATTGGGGTTTGGCTTCAAGCTCTCATGGTCATTCGGAATAAAGGCCGTACGAAATGCTCTTATTGCAGAATTTATGGCGATTGCAGTTTCACTCCACTTAGTAACTGAGGTCAGGGCGCAAAAGATAGTGGTTTTTACAGATTCACAGTCTGCTTTGTTGCTCCTACGTTATCATGTGCAAAGTAGTGGTGTCTGTCTACCTGTGGTAGTGGATGTGTTCGTCACACTATATGCCCACAAGGCTCTTGGAGTAGAGGTATCAGTATGCTGGGACACGAAGGGATCACGGGCAACAAAGTAGCAGATGATCTGTCACGTTGCTATCTGAGCTATGCCAGACAATTCAAGCTGTAGCGAGTCCGAAGGAACTGTCTAATGGAGCGAGCAGGTGGCAAGAGCGGGATGGGAAGAAGAGTGGGTTGAGAGTGATAGAGGCTGGGGATTGTTTTTCTATTTACCCGTCCATAACTACGACTCATGATCTGGACTTTCTCCCAAGACGTGCAGCGGTTGTCCTTTCACGTCTGCGGGTGGATCACTCGCCGCTCAACGCAGCAGTAGGAGCATGGATGCAGCGAGATGAAATGTGTGCTTGTGGCATGGGGCTAGAGACTCGAGACCATTTTCTGTTGCATTGCCTACAGTTTGCAAATGAACGTCGACAGTTCTTGCGCCTAAGTTGGAGTAGGGATGTGATGAGCCTGCTGGGTGTCAGCCCGCATGTCGCGGACAGACATTGTGGTGCCAGGTTGAGGGCAGTGGCAGCGTATTGCGGGGCCACGGGATGTTTTACTGAGGGTCAGTTGTGCTAGGGTTAGGGGCTACTTTAAATGTAATTGTAAGGTGCTATGTAATGTGAATACTGTGTGTAATATATGATCGGGCAGATGGCCTGTGAAGGCTAACGTCCTGTAAATAAACCTAAACCTTATAAAATAACAATCACAACAACTACAGCAACAAGAACCTCATAAAATAGACGAAAGGTTGTAACAATAGAAAACGAAATGGAGCACAAAAAGCCAATTATTACCCGACTTCACTTGACAACCTCGACAACAACGGTCGTAACAATGCAATTCTAGCTAGAAGTGCTTGATGGGATAGATGCGGATTGCGAGCAAGTGCATGGCAGGATGGGTGCGGAATAAGAGCAGGTCTCACTTACAAACATCCTGTCACACACTTGCTCTCACTCTGCATCCATCCTGTCACGCACTTGCTTTCATTCCGCATCTGTCTCATCATTTACTTGCTGTAAGTCAACATCCATCCATCATGCATCTGCTGTCAGATCTCAACAATGTAACGTCTCATTTCTCTTGTTTGCCGAAAGATCAAGTTCGAATCAAACAATTAAAATAAAAAATGAACAACGATGCTTCTTCATACTATCACATGGTAACACATTGTAATCGTCATGAAATCGGGTGATAAATAGGATATTACCCGTTCCTGGCACCGAACAAAATATTGGCTCAGCCCTACGGGCCTCGACATTGTTTGATCTTTGTCATCAGAAAGTGGGCAATATTCTATACTGGCACAAGTATTATCGCTTCTAGCACAAATTGCTTGCATAGCGCTGCAACTTTCTTTTCTGTCTCCAGTCCAATTCGGGAAAACCATTGTTCACAGCAGAAATGCATTGGCCTATCTAGCTCTTTCCCGCATGCGTGAGCAAAATACTTTATTGGGCAGCATGAAATGAAAAGGGTAGCCCCACCCCCACACACACATTCCCCCATTGTGTGATCAGATTACTAACGGGTCCCCCTTGGTACCATCGTCTCCTCCTGTAACCCCTGCCACCCCCACATTCCCCCATTGTGTGGTCTGAATATCCCGTCCCCCCCTCCACCCTTGGAACCCCTAAAGTTCTGTTGTCTGAGAGAAACAAATAGCGTTTCAATGGAGGGTGCCACTGTTGAGTAGCTGAATTGCCTGTTTCTCCGTTTTGATACCAAGCGCAATAAGCCCCAATAACGAGTTAGCATGCAGTGATTGTTACTCAACCAACTTTGAAACTATTCAACTCGCCTCTAATAGTCAGCATTATTGAAGCAATATTTTGTTTGTTACTGATTGTTAGAGAGCACATCCGTTCACATTGTTGGCCGCTCGCTCTTTTTCTTTGCTACCGAGCCAAGAATGAATCCGTTCGACCTGGAAGAACGGATTCATTCAGGGCCTAGCTTACAGGGCACAGTTGTACAGTTCTTCCGTCTGGAACATTTCCCGTCCACACGTTTTTAAAAATTTATTATTATTATTATTATTATTATTATAATAAAAACAATAAAAAACAATAAAAAACAATAAAAAAATATATATTATTATTGGTTTCGTGATGGCTTTTTTCAATAAAAGACCCGCCAAAAATTGCACAAGCACAAGCAAAAAAAGACTTTTGGAATACTTTCATTCCATTGTCAAGCAAAATTTTCTTAGCAAAAGCTAAAAGACAACATATATACACTTACAATGGTTCCCATCCTATACAGAAACAGGTTGAATGGATGGGATGGGAAACCATTCAAGAGCATATACGTTGACTTTTAGCTTTTGCTAAGAAAATTTTGCTTTACAACAAAATGAAAGTAGGCTACTCCCAAACGTCACTTCTTACTGCATGCTTGTTCACCTTTTGGCTGGTCTTTTTATCGACTTTTTTTCTGTACTCGTACCTTAATTTTATGACTTTTTCCCGTCTCCATACCAAAATTGTCCTAAATGTTCTTCCTCAAGGAAAATTAAATCTGCTCAACAGCCTCCGGAGCCCTAATCAGCTTTTGGCCTTGGTTTTAGTTCCCTATTTTCGTTCACACCTAACCTTTGAAGCAAAGGTTCGTGATTGGGGTGATGACAACAAGGACGCTTTCAAGTCGATTACTTTCAGCGCTTATTCTCCGTTTTGAAGGTAAATAGAGTCAGGCGTTGCGGTTGACCCAAACGAAGACTGGGCTCGGAGCGGAACTAGTGGGAAGCGATATTAAATTTGCGCTGGAAGGGATTTCCTGTTTTCATTAGGGGTCGCCGGGCTGGAGGGATTATTAGAAATCGATGAGATGGTTCGTCGCTCTCGATTAATAATTGGTGAAGCAGATGCACGAGGCAAAATGACGCACGCGCCAAAGTGCTTTTGGCTACGAGCCCGGAAAACCATCTCTGCCATCTTTGGAGTTGACTTTGTGAAGAAAAAAACATTTTGTGTAAGAACAATTTCTAGAACAAGTGGAAAAGCTGAATACAGAGGAGGCAGAAAAAGAGCAACTAGAAAATCAAAATAATGTTGGGAAAAACAAAAGGCTGCCCACATTTATTACAAGCTATAAAAAAAAAAAAAGTTGTCAAAAGTATGGTGGAATTTTACTGAAGCAAAACTAAGTAAAACATTGCGAAAAACTACATATAGGATGACAAAATTTGGAAGCAAAGCAAACGAATACCCAAAACTTGTTTGACAAAACAAGTCCATGTGTTATACTGGAAGTAAAAAAAAAAAAGATTGCTTTAATTTGGACACAAAATGAAATTTTGACTTTATTGGACACAAAAGAAAAGGACAACCATAATATCAGCCAGCAAAAGGAAAATAACTATTACTGCACTGCAAAAATGGCGTTGTGAACCCCATGAAAAGGGCTCTGGGGCTTATTGGCGGACCGTGAACGTGGCCTACAACGGACACCAAATTGCAAAATGTTGGTTGGTTGGTTTGTAGGTTAGTTGCGCTGTTGTAGTCTGAATGGAGCCCGAACCAAACGGGGTTGGAATTAAATTTGCTACATGGTGTGATGGAGATCGCACTTGAACACGGAAATTTAGCATGGCATTACTGTTGGTTGTTATTCTAATAAACTAAATTGTCGTATCCTTCAATTGGTACCTTTTAGCTAAACATATATTCAGACTGGAAAACTTTAATTTGTTAGTTTACCTTCACGCCCCCCCCCCCCAACTTGTAGTTCTTCAAGTAAGTTTAATGACTGCACTCTACATTGCGTTCTGCTATGGTATTACAAACATTATAGTACGGTCTGGGATCCATACTAAGGTTTGCCCTGGTAGGATCCCAGATTTGCATTCTATTCTCTGAGTGTAATAAAAATATAATTATTCACTTTGTTTAACTTTGAAAATATACGATTGTGTCCGGTAAAATCCATGATGGCCGACCACTCCTACGATTAGAGTTAGACACTTTTCATGTGTGTTCTTTAATTACTTTATGTAATTAGTTAATAATATTATGGTTTCGATTGAATCCCTATGATCTTAGCTTTCCTAGCTTTGGACTAAACTGCGGTCATGTCCCCAATATGGTAAACTACAAATTATTGTTCCTTAGATTTTATTATTTAATGGAATTTTTCAATAATTCGTACCCATACCAAACTATAAAGTTACAGCCATAACAGACAAAATTATTTCTCCAAAACAGTTGAATACCCTTATCTGTGGGAAACTGGAGATTCAGTACGATACAATGTTGGTGAACTAAACCTTTACAGAAACCTCTTGTATGGCTATTAGATTATAGCACAGTAACTGTTAAGTTTGTTACTTAATTGTTATTAAACCTCAGTATCAGTAAATGTTTGCCTTGCCTTTAATTCGTTCAAAACTATTCTAACAGTGAAGAATTAGTAAAAAGCACAAAGGCAATTCGAATACCACAACAAACACACAGGTGCATTTAAAATTAGAGGAGTTTCTGTCACGAATTTTTGTCTTGAAAACCTCTTTCAATCTGGCTTGGCTTGAGTCATGATCCTCAATTGCCCTCTGGGCTTACGTTATGTGTGTTGTAAGTGTTGTAGGAAAACATCGACGTGTTGTGAGTCTTGGACTACATGTTATAAAAAAGGAGACAAATAAAAAGTGTTGTGAATCAGAACGTCGATTCTTGCAGTGTGGATGCAAAAGACAAGGATGGTTTTAATATTTGAACACTAAAGGAAATTAAAAGTTACAGAAAGCAAAAGAAAAGAATGGCCGTAATATCTATAGAAGCAATTGGAAATTTAAACATTACAGGATGCAAAAATAAACGCGTGCCATAATACGTCTATATGGATGCAAACGGAATTTAAAACATTACCGAAAGCAAAACAAAGGATGGCCTTAATATTCTGAAGCAATAGGAAATTTAAACATTCTGGAAGCAAATGAAAAGGATAATACTTGGAAGGAATAGTAAATTTAAACATTACTGCATGCAGAAGAAAAACGTGGCCGTAATAGGCCTATATGGATGCAAACGGAAATTTAAACATTAGCCTACTGGACGCAAACGGAAATTTAAACATTACTGGAGGCAAAAGAAAAACATAACCGTAACATTTACAAACAAAAGTAAAATTAAATACTTCTGAAAGCAAAGAAAAGGATGGCTGTATATGATATGTGAATGCAAAAGGACATTTCTTTTATTTGGAAGTAAAAGAAAAAGCATAAACATAGTATAATGGGAGCAAAAGTAAATTTAAACATTACTGGAAGCAAAGCAAAAGCACGGCCATAGTATAATGGATGCAAACGGAAATTTAAATACAAAAATCAACTGGAAGCAAAAGACAAGGATGGCCATTGAATTTGGACACAAAAGAAAATTTAAATGATAGTGGAAGCAAAATAATGGCCAAAGTATTTGGAAGCAAAAGAAAAGCATGGCCATAGTATAATGGGTGAAAAAGAAAATTTAAATATAACAGGAAGCAAATGAAAAGGACGCCGATTTGCAAGTTAAAGGAAATTTAAATATTATCGGATGCAAAAGGAATAGCTGGTCATAATACACGAAAGGAAATTTAAAAATGACTAGCAGCAAAAGAAAAGGATGGCTATAATACTTCGACACAAAAGTAAGTTAAACTAGAATAGGAGCAAAAGCATAACCATAATATAATGGATGCAAAAGGAAATTTAAACATTACTAGAAATCATGAGAAAAGGATGGCCGTAGTATTTGGAAGTAAAAGGATACTAAAAAATTACTGAATGTTGTGGTGTCCCTTTATCACAGCACCCAGGGTCACTTTGCAATTTAATACAAAACAGTGACTTTAACAGTACGTTGCCAACAGTTTGCAACCGGGGAAACACGGCTAAAATTAACCTGACGACAAAGTTGAACACATCAAAGATAGAACTTTCTTGCATTTATTTGCTTAGACAAGTTGAATACATCCTTTTACGTTGAAATATTATAAGTCCAACCTTTTCTTTGCTTTCAGTAGTATTTAATTTTCCTTTTGTGTCCAAATGTTACGGTAACGTTTCTTTTGCCTCCTGTAATACTTAAATTTCTTTTTGCACGGTAATGTTATGGCCGTTCTTTTCTGTTGCTTCCAAATATTACGGCCAGTATTTCTAAATTTTCGTTTACATCCATGTATTCTTTAACTACAGCAACTTAAGCGCGGGTTATGAAGATTCACACAAAGTTCACATTTTTCGTACGTAACATCTTGGAACCAACCATACTCGTGGTTTTGCTTTTTAGTTAAAAAGCTATTTACTCTTCAAAACTAAACAATCCAACAGATTTCCAGCTGTTACTGAATTTTAGAATGTTTCCGAACATCATTCCGTCGTAGCACCTGGGGAGAGGGTCCTATTCTTGAGATATAGAATAAGCCAAAATAAATTTATAGAAAAAAATATTAAGTCTAGTTAGTGATTATCTTACATACTTTCAGTGTTAGAAGCGACCTAACATCGGGACTTCCATACATCGTCCCGCTCCCATCCACTAGGCTCGTGCGCAATCGTCGACTATGTCTGGCAAGACATGCATAGCTTTTGCTGGAAGGTAATCGGCAAGTGATTTTCCTAGTTAGCTATTAGAGATAGTCCGATATTGATATCGGTATCATTATAATGTGTTCATCGTTATTTTTGCCGTTTCATTATCGCACCACTGCAAGGCTTCCGATACAGATATTCGGTACCACAAGAAACGCAACCGTCTTCTTTGCAAAACTGACACCAAGCATGGCAAAAGCAACAACCATAGTGAGAAACACAAAGCCATTTTCTCAGTTTGTAATGTAAATGAAGCTTGTGATGGTTCCGACGGTGTAAGTTTTAGAACGACTAACTTAAAATCTAAAACTGAGAAGATGATGTACTGAAGCCGTACGTATAAATAATTCAAATCAGAGTACAAATGCTCTTATTGCTGCACAGTACTTTTTACATAATCTCAGCAGTTAGAACACATACAAAACAAAAATTGAAGTTGCATTTATATGGCGTACATGAAAAAGCTACCAAAGTGTCTGGTTTCCAGAATGAAAATTGTCTGATCAGAATGGAAAGTTGTCTGGTGAAAAGCGTGTTTTTGAGTGAAAGTGTACAACAAATTACGTGATTTGTCGGATTTTGCCTGATGATGGTGATTTTGTCGGGTATCCTAGATACCAGGATACGGTAAAGTTTGCATGTATGTACAGTAATTAAATTTTTAGTTGTGTTTTTTTTTTATATTTTTTTATCGGTCTCGACATCGGTATCATATTGGTTTACCCTTCATTGGTATCGGATAGGATCGGTAAAAACTCATATCGGTCGATCCCTACTAGCTATTTAACAGGTGGATCCTGGCATCCTTAGCACGGACACTGAGAAAAGCTGGCCAGCTCTGGTTGGTTACCCACCTCTTTTCAAACCATGAATTGGAGTAGCCAATGAGGTGACCGGCGACCACATTTCCTGGGCTTCCATCACACCGTTTAGCCTTCAGGGCAAACAATGGCCACCAATCTCAACAATACTAATTTACAACGGTTTTTACAACTTTAAAACGTGGAGTTTAGTAATTTACACATTTATGAAAATAGGATGCAATGGAACAAGGAAGGGCCAGTTTTGCTTTGCACCACTGACACCTAGTCCACAAGCTACTACAGGAAAATAAGAACACAATTTTCGTTGCACAGCTTCAATATGATCTAAGGCTGAGATCAAGTTTGGTGACCGTACAGAACTATAGCTATACTCGAGGTTGGTCACACAATACACAGTGTAAGACCATACAAAGGTATAGTATCACGGAATACAAAGCAACTTATATTCATTGCTTCCTGTCTATCGTTTTTTGCACTGTGATTACAATGAGTCCTGCTTTTCAGATCACTAGCGAACCAAATGCCCTGGTCTTAGACCTCATCAACACGATCTAACGCTCGACCCAACAAGGAATAATAATTTGTTTTATATTCTAGGAACCTATCTTGCACTTGGGATTAGAAATAGGCAGCCACCATTTATCACACCACATCACCTGTCATGGACGGATGATGTTAAATAGGCATGATCAATTTGAATTTTAATGACATTATGACTTGACGTCGTCCGCAAATTTTGGCATTTTAATGAAAGGGTTTTCTGGCTGTAGGTCGTTGATATAGATAACAAACAGAAGAGGATTTAAAACATATTTTGTGATTCCACCTGGTTATCTGTTTCAGTGGCATTCAGAAAACGTGTAACATATATGAAATAACTTAAACATAATAAAACTGGGAGAAATCTTTCTCCAAACGATCGGTAAATTGTCCGACATCAGTTACATGGCTTTAAAAAGAGGTTCACGTGAGATAACTAAAGTAGCCTACCACAAAACATTACAAAATCATAAGATTTCTAGAAGTTTCAAGGAACAAAACTGTATCCACAAGTTAACCTAAGAGAAATCACAATGCCTTAAAATTCAAATCTAATGTATTGGGTCACGTGGCTTTTAGTTGCTACTGGCCATCCTTATTTTTCTGATGCCATAATCAACATTAAGATTTAGACCGGCTGTGAACAAAACTAGCCTAGTATTCTTACGACACAAAAAGTATATCCAGACCAGGCCTGGCTGAGCACCAGACTTCATGACTTTATTGTATTTAGTAATGACAGCATGTCACAGATAGATATTGCAAATCGTTGCAACACTATTTCAACTAAAAGTTGGTGGGAGGGTGAAAGATGAGGGTGGCCATCAAACATTCATTTAAAGGCTGTGATTTGGTGAAATTCATGAAAGATCAACAGCAAGCTATAAGTTGAGCACAGTCATTAAAAGCCAGAAACTATAGCAAGCATATTAAAACTGTGGTTGCCACCGAGGTCTATGATAGTGATTTGCATTGCATGCTCCTACTAAAGGAGCTGCCTTTTGGATTTCTGAGAACCCCAGAATCTGATCAGAACTTTTACGTAAACAGGCACGTGCAAGCAAGAGGATCAACAGTTACGGTAACGCAGAGTCGCGCATAAGTTTACAGAGGACTAACAAAAATCTTTTTATGAAAATAAATATTTCTCAATAAGTGTTCTAACTGGTGTTTGTGAACAGAACAATCTCACCCAACACACAGAAAGTTTAGTGAGGCCTAAACAAATACTCACCACAATTTAGAGAAAAACGTTGTTAATATTTAACAAGTTTAAACAATGTGAATTGTGAATGACACCCAACCTTCACGAATGTGAATTGTGTTGAGCTCGCCATTTGGCCAGTAGGCATTAAAATTCAGTCGCCATTGTCTATTACCTCCTCACCATGTAGAAATAATTTCAGCAGATTTGTTGCTACTCGATGTTAAAACATTATTTGAATTACTCTTTAACTCTTCAATCAGGTAAAGAGACTAGTAACAATATTGAATGCTTGGTTGGATAGGCTAGCTCTTTTAATTCTGCACGCAACGATGTAAACCGCTTGGTTCTAGCTAGTATCGTTCCCGAGATATGACAATTTGAGCATGAGGGTTTGTTCACCAGTCGCTGTTATGGCCAGTAGGGCTAAAAATCAAGTCCCTAACTGCTGAATTTTCCTCGCCATTTGGCGAGTGGCAACCGACATTGGTGAAGGTTGGTGGCACCTATTTCTTACTACTCTGGTAGGCCTAATACATCCCTAGGGATCCAACATCAAATAACACCAAATTCGTTACTATAACTTCACAACACCAAATTTGTTATTAATACCTTCACAACACTAAATTCGTTACTAATACTTTCACAAACACATGCTGTTGTTTGCAGCACCATTTGGCATGCTTAAACTTAGCTTTACTTGGTTTTATTTCACAGAGGTATTGCTTAGTGCAGGTTTACATAAGTAGATTTCCTTAACTTATGACAGTTTTTTGGTAGTTTATTGGAAACGAGATCTAGGGATCAGGGTTGGCAGGTTTTGCCACCAAGTGGTTAAAACCGGTTTTAACCATGGTTTTTACCGTCCTGGCAAAAACTGATTTTTGCCATGTTTTAAAACTTTGGCCAAAAATATGGCAAAAATCGACTTAAAGAAATTTTTTTTTAATGTGTTCTACAATAGTCAAATATTGGCAACTTATAAAAGCTCCCCTTGAAAACTTCTCATGGTTTACTTTGAAAATCTTATTTACCTTTCATACGCTTATTTTCACACTAAAAGATATTCTTCTCACAATATCTGTGCAAATTTATGCAACTGACTGTCGAAAATTTGCATAGATATTGTGAGAAGAATATCTTTTACTGTGAAAATAAGCTTGTGAAGCAGCTTGCTGGTTTTTGCCAGTTTTAGCCGATAATAACCGGAAAAAAACGGTAAAAACCATGTTTTTGCCAATGTCCCGGCAAAAACTCCAAAATACCAGTGCTACCTAGTTAATTTTGGTTTCTATTGCTTGTTGAAAATATACATTACTTTCTCCTTCTCAAAATGCTGTTCAATCTAGAGAAATTAAATCGAAGCTGTCCTTTTGGTTCGCTACCTACTGCGCAGCTTCCATCATATAAAAGCCGAAGCTGAGCGGTAAGCTCACCTTTTCGGTCCTCTATTGTGCTTAAAATGGCAACAAGAGGGGAGGAGGGCGGGACCAAGGTAATGTATATTTCAACAGGCAATAGCAACCAAAATCAACCAGGTAACACTGGTATTTGGGAGTTTCTAGTTGCCTTCAAAATATCCATTACCTTTTTTATAGCAATCCCATAGACTTTGTCAAGGCGGCGGGTGTCATTTGACTCAAGTTCCCTCCGGTAGCGACTGGTTCCCTTCACAGAAAATTCAGTGCGTAAAAGGGGTTAAAGTAAACGTCGGGCAGCAACAAATGGCCTGATACGTTAAAGTCCCTCAGCCTGATGGGACATGAAGACTGTGGGACATCTTCAGGAGGCAGCTTTCATTATTACGGTGACGGGAATGTTGCTGTAGTGAGCCCAGGATGTGGAGATTGCACAAAGTTCGTGGTTTGTTACTATGATGCCTTCAGAGACACAGTTTATGTCAAGTGCTTCGTAAGCTTGGACAATGACACTTTTCAGCTAAGTGGCAATTATGCTGGTGGCAGTGGTGCCGACTTTATTAGTGAAAGGGAGAAACAGCTGGGAGCGCCCCCTGCTGATAGGTTGGAATTCTTGAAGGTAGAACCGGACTGCTCGGACAGGACAAAGGGATCGTTCTTTTTCGCCCCCTAGGAATGGAATGATGAAGGGATGGGTTCTTTCATCAGGTTTTTGAGTCTTAGCACGGAACGATGCTCGCCGGGTTAAGGTTACACCAGCATAATCAGGTATTAAGAAGCAGTCTCTTTCTGTGGCTGAAAGGGCTTGCAATTCATTGCAACGCAGGCAGGCTGCAAGGGCTATGAGGAACACTGTTTTCCTTGTAAGGTGGCTGAATTTAGCTGAGTGCATAGGTTCATAGGGTGGGGCCATGAGGGCCGTGAGACGATGGATGGGTCCCAGTCCGGGAATTGTCTTGAAATGCGAGGACGATCCAAATGGAAGGAATAGATTAAGGATGAGATTCTATAATCGGTAAGGAGGTACGTGTTTCCACTGCTTTAAAGACAGCATTAAGAGCGGTAAACTAGGATGGTGGAGCCCTTTAGTCCACTTTTGAATAAAGAAGTGAGGAATATAAGGAGGTCGTGCATAGGGGAACAGAGTGGAACAACTTGTTCTGAGATACACCAATGAAGCCATCGTTTCCAGTGGCTGTCGGAAATCTTGTAGGTAGAGGATCGGACGGCTCGTGATGCAATGCGAGTGGCCTCGTCCTCAAGAATGCCAGACGCTCGGAGGCGCTGGATGATAGTAGCCACCCGTGAAGTCGAAGTGCTTGGTGGTTAGGGTGGAGGATCGATCCTCTGTGTTGGGACAGGAGGTCCGGACGGTTCGATAGGTGTCGAGGAGAGTCGATGAGGAGGCTGAGTAGCAGTGGAAACCAGGCTGCTACCGGCCAGTTTGGTGCAATTAACAGAAGTCATCCTTGTGAACTGGCGAATTTGCGAAGCACAAGAGGTAGGAGGCGAGAAGGAGGGAATGCGTATGCATAGAGGTGATCCCAATTCAGTGTTAATGCATCCACTGTCCAAGTTCTAAGTGATTGATGTGGAAAGTCATTCCTTCCGGCCAAGTGCCGGAGATGGTTAGGTTGTCGATGTGAGCTCCCCAACCTGTTAGGGGTGCATCCGTAAAAAGGTGTACTTCTGGGAGAGGTTCGTGAAGAGGAAACGTAGCAGTTAGATTGAGAACGTCCGTCCACCATCGGAAAGTGTCCATGGGAATGAGATGACCTAGAGGCTGGGACGGCAATGTTAGTGGTGGAATGGGTGAGCCATCCACCTGCCATAAGGGACGAGGTCTGTGAAGGATGCGAGATCCCGATGGTGGATGCAAGATCTTGAAAAGTGTGGAGAGGCAGGCGGAAGGAAGGTTTGGGCGGAACGCAGATGACTTTCTATGCGTTTTAGGGATGGCATGACTGTTGCCTTCTTGAGGTCGAAGAATACCCCTAGGAACACGAAGGATTGAGCGGGCTGGAGACGGGACTTTGAGAAGTTTACTCCCAGACCGAGGTGATGAAAAAGAGACACGACGTCATTCAGGTTGCTGGAGAGTAAAGTGAGGTTGGAATATGGTAGAAGACAATCGTCGAGGAAGGCATGTATGCGAATGTCTTGTTGATGTAAGTAGGCGAGGACGGGATGTAGGACCAAGGTGAAGATTCGTGGAGCGGCATTTAGCCCAAAGGAGAGGCAGAGAAACTCGAACACTGTGCCGTCTAATAAGAAACGGAAGAGGTGGCGGACAGATGCATGAAGCGGAATGTGCAGGTATTCATCCGCCAGGTCTAGTGACACTGTCCAGTCGTTGGATTGTAATGAATCTCGGATGGAAGAGACTGACTCCATTTTAAAGTGTGGATTGAGGATGTACCGGTTCAGCGGGTTCAGGTTGAAGGTCCGTCGTGTCCCGCCCAATTTTTTGTTGCACAAAAAGATGCTGCTGTAAAAGCCTGGAGTGAATGGAGGCAGTACTACACGAATGGCTTGCGTGCGAAGAAGGGACGCAATTTCCGTCCGGAGTGGGATGGGAGCTGGAGCTTCTAGTTCCCATGGTGGATCTTGCACCGGGGGTTTTGTCAAGAACTTTGGCGTGAAGCCATGTAAAATAATTGAGAGGATCACCGGATCCGAGGTTACCTTTTGCCAAGCTTTGGCATAAAATCGAAGACGTCGACTTCTTGTGGGGGAGATGAAATGTCAATAGGTATCATTTCCACTATTGCGAGGATGAGAGGAGCATTGGCGTCTATCAGGAGTGGATGGTCTGCCCAGAGAACGATAACGTCCGCATCCCTGGGAACGGGATGGAAAGGGCGATGCAGATCGCGGTGGCGGAAGCGGAGCAGAATCAGGTGCTTTCACTGTTTTCCAATCATCCTTAGATAGGTCCGTATTGGACGATGTGACGGATCGTTGTCAACGATTCTGACGATTCTTGTTATAACAAAGCTTGCGAGAAATATCGAGATGAGAAGCCACTTTAGGGATCAATCCGCGGAACAAAGATTCAGACTCGTGAATGGGTTGATTTCGTAGGAGGTAACGGGTCGAATCATGAAGATTGGATGCTGTGTTCAGAGCAATTTCTTCTAGAAGAAGCGTGGAATTAAAGAGGGAACGTGTTCATAGCATGGTAGGTGGCAAAGCAGCTTTTCCTAAAAACTTGGTTGATGAGGAACGCTAGTTGGCGGGTATCCTCGGGAGGAGGATTGGTGTAGAGTCTTTCACATAGCGCATAGTCCGCTTGTGACGCAGCACGACGACCCAGACGGAAGATGCGGTCGTTGTCACGTAAGACGTAAATGGGAACTGGAAGATAGAGGGCGGATCCAAAATCTACCTTCACGTCTGCTGTGAGAAATTCCGACTGAGGATATGTGTCGAAGTTTCTTAGGATTGGCTATCCCTTCACCAATGGGACGAACGAAATAGCTATCGCGAGCAAGACGAGGAGGCGGCGGATCCTTCTCTAACTCGAGAGGTGTCCCGTTACCTAGAAGGACACCGCCAAACCTAAGGAGTGTGGTGAGGAGTGTAGTTGACTGTCCTAACAACGGTGGCTGGTGTGGAAGTTGATCACGAAGGCCAAAACCGAAACCAGTAGCAAGGCCTCTATTCTTAGATACCGGATCGGAGGCAAGAGGATGGCTTGTATAAAACGATCCTCTCGACTGTCTTAAGTAATTCTGGTAGCGGGATTTCGGAGGGATCAGGGTCTCCCTGAAATGGTGGGTCAGGTTGATCTGAAAGGGATTGATTCGGAGAATAATAAGAGTCTAAGTCCTTGTCCGTGGGAGGAGCCTGAGGAGGCAATTGAACGGTTGGGATGGGACGTGTATCATCTGGAGCGCTAGAAGGACCAGCATGCTCAAGGGAAGGCTTGTGACGCTTACGGATGGAGGCAAACCAGGCTGAAGTATAATCAGAGACTGGTGCTTTGCGTTTAAAGGTTTGGAGCGAGAAGTCCATGAGGGTATGCACTTGAGACTGGGTAAGAGGCTCACTGGTCCGCTGAGTTGCGGATGGTTCAGTGACTGAAGGACGGGACGAGTGAGCAGATAAGTCCAACGGAGTGAAGTGCGGACCGATAGAGGAGGCCAACTTGGCAGCAACCTTTCGGGCTTTAAGCTGAAGCTTGAGACAAGCATAGCATTCTTTGGTACGAGAGAGTTCATCCGCAAGGGGTCACAAGTTCCGTGCCGGCGGAAATTGGCTGCAGGGAATCGGGGACGTGGCTGCAGTGCCACAAGCAATGGAGCGGATGGCTCGGAAAGGAGAGGATTGGGCAGCGGATGAGGCTGCTCTAAAGTCTTGGTTCGCAGTGAATTCAAGGATTTCCACAATATCCGCAACCGGAGGGGATGCAGAACGAGGAGTACGGAAAACCCTCTCCAATGTCGGTCGCCACTCGCTATTTGGCGAATTAATATCAACCATTGGCAACTTGAAATTTAGCCCTACTCGCCAAACGGCGACTAACAATAGAAAATTGAGCTCAAATAGCGATATCTCGGTACCGTATAAGCTAGAGACAAATGGTTTGCGGCGTTATGCTCAGGTTTACAATGGCTATACAACAGCCTTTTCTGCAACAGTACTGGAGTAAAAGAAAATGTTACAACTCTACAAATGCATAAATTAGAGAAACCATGCATTGTGCAAGATGTTTTTGGTATGTGGCAAGTACTTTTTAAGGTCTACTGGCCAAATGGCGACTGCAACTGGATGGACATTCGAGAGGGTTGAGTGCGGGATGAGGAACCATCCCTTGGCATCCCTTTAGCACGAGGCATGAGGACGGCATAATGATAGGATAGGACACGGCGGATGGCACGCAGCCAGGAGCAAAGTGAACAGTGTGGTGGCGTGGAGAAGCAAAGGTGAGCTTACCGCTCCGCTTATGCTTTTATATGATAGAGGCTGCGCAGTAAGCTGCACAGTAGGTAGCGAACTGGAAGGACATCTTCGATTTGATTTCTCTAGATTAAACACCATTTTGAAATGGAGAATGCTACAAAAAAGGTAATTTATATTTTCAAGGCAACTAGAAAGCGGTTTTTGCCGGTAAAAACCCAACCCTGCCAGGGATATTCCTATCTTTTAACACTGAAATAGACTTCTTCCCAAGTTTGCAAGTAAATATTTGATTATTTTAAAAACTTCGCTAGTAATGAGCATTGGAACTATATTTGGATAATTTTCACAGCCCAATTTATCGATCCCAGAATCATACCTCTTCCATAAGTCTTTGTTTACCCACAAAAGACGGAATCATAACCTTAGCCAAATATTGAGGTAGTATTAGAGCTTGCTGGAAACTTTTCTGCATTAATTTCATTTTTAATTTTAAAATGATTTAAATCAATGATTTTTATTGATGATTTAATCAATGATTTAATCATTGATTAAATCATTTTGAAAAAATCATTGCCAACCATGCTTGTTTGTAACTTTTCGGTCACTTTGCTGGAGTCAGTAGCCAGGGTCCACCATGGTAGCACAGTTGGCAGAACACCTGACTATTAAACGGTACTATCACCGATTGAAATGCGAAGGAAAATACCACGGCGCCATCTAGCGGCAGGAGTGCCGTTAACTTTACTGTTTACTCCCGGGTGCACGAGGACGAAAATTTTCACTCAACAATTAAGGAGGTTGTAACTTGTTTGTTTCGTTAAAAGAAATGCCGTAGTGGCACAAGCAAGTACTAGATAGTACTAGATGTTGCCAGATTCTGCCTACGCCTTCAACGTACCTGACATCTTCAAGTACAGGCAACAGAAGTAGGCCTTAAGCCTGGATCATAGCAAAATGTTTACCGATAACTTGATTACCTGTCTATAGCTTGTTGCTGTAGCCTAGCCTACATTAGCATGGTTTTTTTTTAACAAATATAGTGATCGGTCATTAACTGGCTTTATTTTGTTTATTCACTGGATATCACTGGTCATTCACTATAGTTTGTTCCACATTATGTTTTCAGAAAACTGACTGGATGACGACTTGTTTCCTTGCACTACGAGTGCAAAAACATGTGAAAATCACACTTGTAGACTCTACACAGTTACTGTTAGAGTTTGCGAATGAGTTGTTTACGGAATTTTTGCACTCGTAGTAGAAGTAAACGTGGCGTCATACAGCCAGTTTTCTGAAAACATAATGTGGAACAAAGTATAGGTTTTCTTACAATTTTATCCATTGGTCTCAATTTAAGGAGATTGAAAACAATATATTTTTTTCCCCCAAAATATAGAGGCGAGGGATAATCGTCTAACTGAAAAATCACATAATTGGAAGAACGTATACCGTATAACAGTATAACGGAAAGTCGTCTAACAGAAAATTTGTATAATGGAAAATCGTCTAACTGGAAATTCGTATAATGGAAACTCGTCTAATGTCTCTGCCTCGCTCACGCTACCGCGCTCGCTGCGGCTATACATATAACATCAGAAACCGCAGTTAGACGCTTATCCATTATACGATGTTCCGTTTCGACGAGTTTCCAGGTTTTTTATTTTTGCAGAAATTAGACAATAATCCCATTAGACAATTTTCCAGTTAGACGTTCATCCAACGCCTCAAAATATACACCTTCACTTTTGCATAACAAAGAAAATTTACTTTGACACGTGGCCTTACAGATTTACATATTATTCAATATTACGACATTCTTAAACGGTCATTCACTGGCCGGTTTACCCTACTTGCAATCAGTGATAAGGGTCACTTGAAGTGGTTTATCCCGGGTTCGAATCCTAGTTATTGTATCTTGTATTTTCTCAAGAATTTTTAATGATGAGTGTGTTAGGAAGTGGTGCTAAGTAGTGTTGATACTAATACTGTCTTCCTCTTAGCAAAGGGCCGCATGTCTCCCACTCTCACACAAATAGTGTTAAATGAATGAACCCTCAGTAGAGGGCGCCGTAACGCTTACTCCCTGGCGATGGTTGGACGGGGTACGAGTGCGACTATAGTACGTATTATTTAAGGGTGGTGTACGTAAACGAGGATTAGGATTGTAATGCATCATGGATGTTCAGCACATCCAGGCGAATAAAAAGAACTACGTTTGTCTCAATGAACGCAATACCAGTTCTGAGTTAGTCTGTATCAAACCATAAGGTGCACGCACAACAGTGGTTCAGCGATGCAGATGCTTTACAGTTTCCACCTTTACATGTAAACAGATGCTTTTTTTAATATTAAACCGTGAATTTCCATGTTACCACTAACTTCACCACACTTCATACAAACAAAAATTAGACCAGTCACAAATTTTTTAACGAACACAGCACACAAAGTACACCTTTTTGTATTACAGTTGGTCAAGGGTTTGGGAACGGGACAGGTGTGGTCGGGACGAATGTACTAGTCGAAAGTTTCGGGGTTCGAAACATGTAGCCTACCTGGATTTACGATCACTCCCAATCCCAGCCAACACACAAAAGCTGCGGCCACGCTGGATCCAGATCCAGCCATTTCGGATCTTGGGAGGCTGCTTATCTTGTTGTTCGATGGATTAGGATTCTTTTGTTGCTTGTTTTGAATCGAAATCGTACTTTGCTTCCCAACCACTTGTGCGTCGCGTGGCCCAATCCGCTGCCTGGGTAGCGTATGCGACGTGAAAAGGACCCAGGAGAGCCTGACACCTGGTGAGAGTTTCAGGTAACTAGATCGGGTCGGCGAACGAGTCCACTGCGTGAGAATGGGGAGGGGAGGGATGTGGCGAAGGGTGCTGCAG